>BQNB010089147.1:5004-27479 GCA_026074375.1 Tanacetum coccineum
AAAAGGGCTTATTGGCTTTCTAGAAAGGCCAAAAGCTTAAACTGAAATGGACAATTAAGCTAAAAAAATGACTTGAATCCCACTGTCTAGCACCAGGGGAATTTTTTTTTGGGTTCTTTTTGAAACTAAAAATTGCACAAAGTAAACTTATGAATAAGCTGTCAAATAAGCTCTAAACAAAAAAATGAGTTAAAACAGATGTAGTGTGGTGAGAAAAGAGCTTATGCTCAAATTTTAAGATTCTAAAAACAATTTAAAGCTGCTGATTTTTGTAATCAAAAATGGGTAATTTGACTTTTGAAAAAAAACTTAGAAACATGTTGACAGCTTATGACAACTTGTAGGTGACCCCTAAAGGCTTAACTAGTTGCTTTTAACACACATGAATGACACATTTTCACACCTTGCTTCAGGTTCACAAAAGCTTAAGCAAATAAGCACTTTGACCCCTTTTTTAAAACTAGCAGTCCTAAGAAAACAATGAGAAAATTTGAAGAACACTTTTTTGAACTTAAAAACTTTGGAAAAAGACTCAAAAGAGCTTAATGAAGTTAAGCAAAGTTGGCCACATGCCCACAACCCATTACCTTACCATTTTGACCCATTTTGGGCTTAACCCAAACACCCCTTTATATTTTAAAAACGGATTTTAAAACTTATAAAGACTGAATTAAGCTCAAACTTTTGAAGACAAGTATTAAACAAGCATAGTTAAGCACTAAAGGGTAAGAGGCAAAAGCAAATAAGCACAATAAGACATAAATAAGCTGAAAATAAGCTATGCTACAGTAACTTTAAGCAAAAATTTAAAAAAGAAGTATACCTTGACTCCTTGCTCAAAACAGGAGTGTATCCAACCTAAATAAGCTCTAATCCTACCCAAGCTTATAAATAAGCTAAACTAAGAAACCCAATGAGCCTTCCATGTTTGCTCATTCATCCATTAGCTTATCAAACAGTAACTTTTTTTTCCTTTTTAATTTTTCTTAAATTTTTGTATCAAAGTTTAAAACAGATTATAAAGTGGCTTATATTGAGCTTAAAAGAAACAAGAACTTGGAACACAATTTGAAACTTAAATCTCAATTTTCATTAAAAAATTACAAGTACATCAAAGTTTAACTTAGTTACACTAAAAAACTAAAACTGAACTTCTAAAACTTACTTTCTCCAAAAAAAAACTAACTCGTGCTCAATGGCTTTACAAAAGCTTTTATAGAAAACGAGCTAGGGTTTTTTCTTTCTTGGCCTCTTCTCTTTGTGCTTCTTTGTAGAGACAAATGAGTCTTGTGTGCTTGTTGTGTGTGTAGAAACACAAACCAATCTGAACCCTTCATACTTCTTGATGCCCACTCAAATTGATCTCAACCATTGATCGAATTGAGGTACTTTGGATTGCCAGCGTGGACAAGGACCATGTAGGGGGTGGGGTTTATGAGAGTGAAGGGTTTGGATGGACATGGGGAGGTCAACGAGGTCTGAAAGTGACAGGATGTGGGGTTATGAGTTTGGCGGGAAAGGAATCAAGAAGATGTACAGTAATTTAAAAACGGGGTGAGGGTTTGGGGTTTTGGCATGAAAGGCCCCTCAAGTGTTATATTCCTTTTTCAAATTTCGTCCTTGTGTTTATGAATGTTTAGAATTTGGCAGAAACACCCCCCAAGTGTTATAAGTGATCTTGCAAATTAAGTCCTTTTGGTGATACAAGATTAATGGATTGGCAGTTTTGACCCATGTGGTATTTCTTTGGTGTATTGGCAGTTTTGGTCCCTTACAAGTATTTTCTTCATTTCCTTCATTAAATAAGTTAGGGACTTGGCAATTTTGGCCCCTAAACTTATTTTTCTTCACTTATGGCTTCGGGTTTGACTTTGGATTTGTCGGGGTTGACTTTGGTTGACTTTTTCAGACTTGGGCTTTGTCTTGACTTTGTCTTTACCATGCTTTTCCATTCCGTGTCTGGTTTTGTCGTTTTGGCTTCGTTTTTCGTCCTTTTCTTAGATATCCGTTCCTGCACAACATAATTAGCAAAACAAGCATATATTTGGCATTTTAAGTCCGTTTTTGGTTATTTTAGCTTATTTTTAAAGGTAAAAGGTATGTGTAATGAAACACATACCAAAAATCATTCATTCAAATGATATATATACTACATTTAAGCTTTGGCATTTATACGAGTTTAGCCCCTATGATTTACTTAAACTTTCACATCAATCTTAGAAAGATAATAAGATATGCGCATCTTTGGTCCCTGTGATGAGTTCTAATTACGACGTAACTAGTGTGTCGAGTTACGCCGTAATTCATCTGACGTAACATTCCATCGTTTAGTTATAAAAATAATTACGGCGTAATTCCTGCAGGCCATTTACGCCGTAACTCTTCGTCAGCATAATATCTTCTTTAGCAATGATTAATTACGGTGTAACTCCTGCGGGCCAGTTACACCGTAATTCTTCTAAACTTGATATTCATCGATCGCTTTTATCTTTAAAAATATAGTACCCCTACTAAATAATATAGTAGTGGTACTATTCTTCATTTGGCTTTTAGTTGCATACTGTTGAGATTTAGTAGCCTTCCTACGAATTTAGTATCTCTACTAAATAATATAATATTTGTACTATATTTGGCCATCTCTTCCATCTTTCCTGTTCCAATGCCTTTATTACCTGAATCTAAAATATAAACAAATTAACTACCAGATTCATATAAAAATGATACACAACAAGGCAATAAACGCGGGAATTTGATATATAAAAGTATTAACTATTTGATGTTTTCAAATATCTCCCCACTTGACTTCTACTTGCCCTCAAGTAGACCTTTTGAATAATTCTAAAAAAGATATCTCCCAAGTTATCCAAAAAGATATGAAATCAAAAATTACCTATGCTAGATAATGATAAACCGAGCACCTTACGAAAGGAAAAACGAATCACACTCATACTCTCACTAATCTATGTGTTTTATTTTTAGTGTGCAATCATTTATTTGTACCACCTATAACATATATACATGCACTTTCTAGTAGGAGAACTCATACAACACAAGACTAACCAAAAATCAAATCAAAAAACACTCTCATTCTCTCCTTACTCACCCACGAATGAGAAATAGAGACTAGTTAAAAAATTATATGAATATAGTCACCATGTTACATGGATGGTAATATTAAGATATCAATGGATACAAATGTGTTTTTAACAACTCTTGGTTCAGCATGAGAATGTAATGCAATATTAGAGTTTCTTTCTTCTAAATGGATTTCTTAAAAAGCTATCAAGTAAAAAAGTTATAAACAACTTTGTAATCATGTGAAAATTATTACCATGGGATTATGAGGACAATTGATGAACTTCTTGGACTTAATAAAATATCACATATGTCAAATAGATAGTATAAAAGGATTAGGTAAAACTACTAAATGAAAAGTACAATAAAACAAAGTCTCTTAAAAAAGAAACACATAGATATTAAGGGGGCTGTTTGGAATTCGAATTTCCCAACAGATGGGTTTTGATAATTTAGAAAATAATACAACACATGACGCTTCCAAAAATGTAAGAAACCTCGAAAAAAAACTATTAATACGGTGAAAAAAGATTTTTACGCTAATTACGAGTTTATACATTAATTAAAAACGGATTATAATAATAACTTTTTAAAAATTATTCTAAACAGAAAAGTTTGGTATTTTTAAAAAAAACAGATTAATACATATTTTAAATATTCCCAAAAGCCAAAAAAAAAACGTAATATTTTGATTATAAAAACGTAGAAGTTATGAATAAACGCAAGTTTAATATAAACGTTAAAATGTATAAAAATACTTTTAATAAAACTAATTTTTCATAAAAGTTTTCTAATTCATACAGAACTTTCAATTTTTGTAAACCTCATAAATCAATAGAACTTTTCCACTATGATAACGGGTCAAGAAGAATTTTTCAAAAACGGAACTATAACAACAGAAAATTACCACGACATTTAAACGGTTATATTTTACGTTAAACCAAAACTATATAAAACAATTATTGATCCCGGATAGAACATAAAAAGCTACAGTTCACCAGAGTTCCAAATAATGAAGATGTCAAATAATGATAACTCGTCCTAATACGAAATGCAGGGCATTAAAAACGTCACAATCGGTGCTTATAACGCGAAAGTTTACGCCAGTTTTTACTAAAAAAACGGTAATTGATAAACGTTTTTTATACCTATTAAACCCACAATATTAAAACCAAAACAAATTAGAGTGATGTTGCTATGTAATAATTGTATATGGATATGTTAAATCATCATTCTTATTTACTATACACCTTAAATAAATAGTTCAACTGACGGATTTCTTACGAGACGCATTATCTGTGATATACTTGTTATTGCTCCGCTCACACAAGGTGAGTTCATAGCCCCACGATTTTACATGCTTTTTGTTTTTTAAGTTTTTGGGGTGAAAACATGCAATGTTTACAACTTGGACACAAGTGGTTACTTTTACATTATGATTAGCTGAGATTGCCTAAGTAGCGATAACCCAATTTGAGCCCATTATCATGAACTGTCATTTACGTGGACTATTGATCGCGAAGTTCATGAATAGATCTATTATGATTGACAGAACCCCCGTTTCGGGGGTGATTAGCTCTCACTGGTAAAACGAACGTATACCATGTCTAACATAAGGATGTTTGCAGTTATAACATCATCAACTGTGCAAATTTAGGCCATTAATATGTTATTCATTTAGTCGAGCTTCAGTTCATGAGCATTAGGCAACGTAATTACATTTATATGAATGTCCCTGAATCTGTTGCATTATCATACAACTATGGGGAAACTTGTGGTCTTACAATATAAGATTTAACAAACTTATGAATTTACCAACACTATATGGTGATGTCTTAAGCAATGTTTATCAGGGGATCAGTAAGCACGATGTGCAAAGCATTATAGGGGAATACATTGGAGGTTTTGATTTGGAGTATCATGCAATAAAGATTGTCGCATTAACATTTTGTATAACTGTATTGGGCTAGAAATCTTTGTAAATTTTTTAAACAAGTGGACAAGTGAAGCATTCGGCTTATGTAACAAATACCCTTTGTTAATTCTAAAGTATCATTTTTAAAATGACATTTTGTCGATCAATATACATCTGTGTATAATAGATCTATGAAGTAACACCCCCAGACCCTTATTTTCCCCGAGCTGCGGACCGCAATTTGGGGGTGTTTACAGATTGGTATCATATCCAAGGTATAGAGAACCAGGTCAAATGTTTTTACCTGGACTAAAACCTTTATCACCAAACATTGAATATTATAACAAAGAGTTTTTACACTTTGGACATACAGATGTGCATACATTCATGCAGTACACTACATGTTTCATTAGTTGGTTGGACTAGATGCATTCATAATTTGAAATACATTTATGATATAAAGAGTATTACTATAAGAGTCTTATATTAAATTACTAATAATAAGCAATTTTGAATTTTCAGATTCAGTCATGTCAGATTTGGATGAAGCGGTGGTTTACATACACAAGGTTTCCATGCCTATTTATTTTGAGGAATTAATTAGACATAGGAACACCGAGAGCCGATGATCACGGAGTATCTTAAGCTTACCTATGAAGCCAGAGGACCCATATGTGGAGGGTCGCCTCTTTCATGTCCCACCCTCATCCAGAATTAACGTGCCTGGCCTTGAGAAGCCAGAGCATGCACCACCTTTGCCAGATAATGTTCCAGGCCCAGAGCTATGTTGATGAAGAATTGTGCATAATGAGTCAACCATATGTCTGATGATGGCCTCACACCACTAGCTAGTCACCTGACTATTCCCGTAGTATTCGAATCCTGAGGCAAGACCCTGAGGAGGATGACGATGAGTGACCCCGAGGAGGATCCTATCATTATCCTGTTGATGGAGGAGATGACAGCGATGACGAGGAGGGGTCATCAGAGGATGATGAGGATGATGATATGGACATCGAGGCTGATGATGATGAGGAGGAGGAGGAGCATCTAGCTCCTACCGACTCTGTAGTTGTTGCTTTACCAGCTACTAATCAGTCCCCATCTGTGGAGGAGACAAAGCCATTCAAGACTGATGATGCTCCGCCGGCCACAACCACTACCATACCCCTAGCATATCTTGTGACGCTAGATTTCTATTCAGCTCCAGTACCTACACCAGTATGTTCTGATGCAGAGGTTAGCAAGACTACCGCAATATCTACTCCACCATCATCACCACTCTTCCCCTATGGTCTCACACTTCCCCATATACCGCCTCTCCAATCACAACCACTATCACCCACACTCACCGTGTTATCACTAGCAACCACCCTCCGATCCCAAACGTATTCAGTGGGCTATCGAGCTGCTATGATCTGGATGAGAGATAAGGCCGTATCTACTTCTCATTCTCTACCATTACCACCACCCTTCATACTCTCCCCCACCACACCGGATGCACCATCATTAGGGATACCACCACCCTTGCTCATATCAGTTCATACTTTATCACCACCATGTTACTACCCTTTACTACTAGTCCAAGGGAGGACAGACCCGAGTTAGACCTTAACCACCTCAGAAGAGGTTTAGGTGTTATCCTCAATTTATTGAGTCGAACAAGGAAGCTCGGTCACTCTACGATGGAGCTTTCGGTCTTTAAATTATTAATGTTGTGTAACAGGAATTAATATCGGGGAATCTGGCTACGATAGATAATCTCATATTTATAGTTTTTGGGGTTTTAATCCCTAGCAAAACCCGAGCCCGGGTCCTTAGCTTAAATATCCCGCAGCGCCACAATAAATGTGTAGGGGTATAATATATTTAGATTTTTTCTAAGAAATATCTAAATATATATTAGGTATATTTTTTATTATTTAGAAAATAACTTTTTTATAATAACTTTTATCTTTTTTTCCATCTTTTTTTCTCTATCATCTCACTTCTCATCTTCTTCTCTCCTCTCTATTTTCGTCTCTCTCCTCAAGTTTTCCCTTGTATTCGTGTTTCGTGTAGAAGTGTAGCATAAAACGTGTTCCTACAATTGGTATCATTCACCTCCGGGTGGATAGCTTGTTTCTTTTTGGTGAGGTAAGCATATGACTTCGGCAGATTTTAAGTTTTGTTCAGTCACTTTCGCATAATTTTTACTTTTTTTTTTTTGATTCTGACCCATTCAAAGAGAAAGGGCAAAGCCGACTTGTTGGTTCGTGTTAGGGGTCGCAAAAAGTTTCGTTTTTTTTTGGTCCGCAAGCAGTGAAAAACGCTTGCACCCGAACAATAGGAAAAACGTATTCGATCGAAACGAGTGGAAAATCGAATTGGATCGATAGCGAGAGACAATCGCAATCGATCGAACAAGCGGACTCGAACTAGACGATCGAAATAACGAGTGGAAAACGTTTGGATCGTCCTGAGCGGAACGACGATTAACAGATCGAGGCACGAGCTAAATTTTTTTTGGGACCAAACGAAATTTTTTTATAAAATCCACTTGTGTGACGAAAACTGGTTTCAGTAAAACAAGCCATAAAGATTTAGATCCCGTAAGTCCGTTTTAGGGCCCGTGACCTATCACGATACGAAGATAAAAACGAGACGGTTCACGCCGTAACCACCCTTACGATAGGCTTAAGGATTTTTCCGAAGGCCCAAAAAGCTTGTTTTTCAGTGATTTAATTTGACAATTTTTTAGTTTTTCCTCCCCCCGTCCCTCTCTGGAATTTTTTTATTGGCGCTGAATTCCGCATCAAATCAATCACTGTTTTTCTATTGAATTCTAGTAAAATCGCCGTTAAATCATTTATCGGTTTTAATCATAGCCGAGTAATAGCCCTGAACTTAATTTGCTTACACAACCACAACTCAAACGACATCATATCTACTAAGAACCAACAAAAATCTTTCACACTTTCATAACAAATAACCAAATCATTTCATCAGGTCTACTCCACGAACACATCCCCACGTATAGTCAAATGCACAATATTATAATGGGCACCAATCCTGGTGGTCGAAGAGATAGACCCACCAATGCTTTACCAGGCAGATATTCACAGTGTAGATCACGTTTTCTAATGGTACATAGACACAAAACCAAATGTGGCGGACTTGAAAAAATGCATAATTAAATGGTCCCTACGTGCCAGACAAGTTACTTTCCAAGCTGTTTCTAGAAGCTGAAGGTCGTCCTGCAGCATTCCAACAACATACAATCAAATGAAACAGATTGAACATGAACACCAGAGAACAAAAGCACACTTTCAGTCTGAAAAAGAAGCAATTTTCCTTGCTTTTTAAAACTGGAATTGGAGATGACAACAATATCCACTGTTGTGCTTGCAACACAGGTCAAAAGAAATTTGTGAAAAGCGCCTTTGCAAGGCACAACAGTGTGAATCTATGAATAAACAAGATGTAAAGACCCAATTTAATTAATCTTGGAATTTGGGAAGATTTTACATCTCAAGATGGAGAATCCATGGGAGTAGCGTAATACTCACGATTATACAAGATTAGATGATGAGTTAACAAGGAACAACTTGCCAAGTTACAACAAAGCAAGTGAATGTTCAGAAATCTTCAACAACAAACAACCAAAGAATGGTCAAGATTTGTGACCGAATGTTCAGTAGAGCACGCAGAACAAATAGACATCGTCTCATATCACATACAGTATTGACATCAGAAGCATTTTCAACTGGAGGTTTAATGATATACGTGCTGAGAGAATAGCCAAAAGTGCAAATTCCTATAGCACTCATAGCGCATCTCAAACCAAGTTCAATACCTACTATCAAGCACCAAAACCTCTAAATCAAATGCAACGTCAATCTCCACAAGGACAAACATCATCTACCAAGACACAAATTCTAAAGAGGTCGCCAAAACCAATTACACTCATCTCTGAGTCTTTCACCCTGAAAAGACAGTGATCCCTAACAATCTCAGAGGACACGAAATGCAAAAGAATTTTTGTCACACCTTTGCAAAAATTATTTCAATGGAAGCTCTACGAAACCTACAACAATAAACCTTTCGAACATTCTTCAAACTCCAAGAACAAGACCTGAAGATACCACACCAAGGTATAACAATGACAATCTAGTAAGGCAGTTTGGTAATCAAAGGCCAATGACAGTTCAGTGGCTAGGGGAAACAGGTAGCAGACATGTAGAGCATACAGACTGGTGATACAGTGCTTTCACAGCAAAAGGATATGGGCACTATGCACGAGGAAATGCAGGAATCCAAAAGCGGTTAAAGACTAACGCGTATCACAAGGAAAAGAGGATGATGTGCAAACAACTGAACAAGGTGGTTTCCTCTGCAAGCTGAGCAAGCTATTGGCTAGAGGACACGTATGAAGAAAATAGATGAACACTGAATTGTAAGCACATTTCAGCAACATGGCAAAAATTCAGGATGTCACTCCCTGAAGGAACCAGATCAACTGTCAGCAATTGGAACAGGTACAAAATAAAAAAATGAAAGTAAATGAGTAATGACAATGTGAAGAAGACTTCTGAGGCAACCTGAATCCAATAACGACACAAATGTTTTGGAAAAGGATGCATAAGCAAATGTCACTCCAGATTATCAACAAATATATGTACTAAAATGATAATCAGTGTTGATCAAATAGCTGCAGAAAGTGGTAGATGTAGCGTGCTATGCGCTTTTTGCTAATTTAATTTGCTAATTAACTCTTGATTACGGATGGAAAACAAAACGATTTTAAAGCAAATAAAGAAAGCAAACAACGAATCAATGACTCAAGAATTGGAAAATTTTCAAAACTAACCTTGGATAAAACTAATAGTGGCTTTGTGGGGAGTCTATTAGTTGACGATGATAGTATGTCCTGATTGCACTTCAGAACAAAAAGAAGAAATTTTGTAGAAGTGACATAAGGACTTTACTGACCGGCATAGTACGAATGAAAATGAGATTCTTCAAACAAAGTTACATGAATTTGATTGGGAAAAGAAACTCTAGGACTAATATCTTTAAAAGACATTGAAATTAAAGAAGGTTATAAAAAAACTCTAAAGCACTATAAATTTTAGATCTTAATCATAAAGAAACACGATGAAGTTAGTCAAAAATATTCTGTTAACAAAGTCACAACTGGAAGGTTATCACAAAGATAACACAAAGTCATTTCGGAATATAAATGTCGTTAAAGTAAGAGAAAGACCTTGACAGAGATGATTGGAATATGGACTAGAACAGTATAATTTTTTGACCATAAATTGTTTATACTCGTAATCAGTCAATTCCAGACCATACCATAATGTAATCACCAAATGCTCGACATATAATGGTAGACCAACCCTTTGCTAATCCAAAAGGTACCTCAAGAAAGCACAATCTATAAGCCCAGTATTAATGATGATCCCATACGAAACATCAGATCCTGGCAAACAGATTTGCCCCTGAAAGAGGGAAGGAGGCCAAGACTCATTGATAACGAGAGTTAGATCAAAATTGAATAAAGATTTTTGTTAAAAACCATAAGATTACAAGCAAAACAAAATAGTCCTTTATGAAAATTTTAAAAGGACCCTCAACTGAGTATCCTTATCAGATTGAACGCGGAAAAGAAGTTAATAGACAATGTTAGAAAACCGTTTTTAGAAACAAAACCAAACATTGCCTTTCTAACTACCCGTTTCAAAGATCCATTAGTAAAAGTAGCAAGTTTTATTAACGAAATTGACATTTAACATCAATCATTATAGGGAAATTGTTGATCAAACTTGGGTTAAAAAACATACTAGTATTATTCCGCGTGCCAAACAGCCTCATAAATGGAACTTTTGATACAAACCATTCTAAATGCCTGGTCTTGTCCATAAAATCCCACAAAATGTTAGCTTTCGTTTTGAACATGGATCTTAAAAACTGGAAATCATGAAGATTTTGAGTATGATTTAAATCCCTTTGAAAAAGAGAATGACCGAACTTGAATCTGAGAAGGGCTAAAATTTTCAAAGTAAGTATGATTCTACTTCTTGAAGAGTGTAGTCTAAAGGATTTTTACATGTTCATATTTGCATTCCTCTAACTGATTTAAATGCATATAGCTGAATATACAATGCGTGTATCTACAATAAAGTCCAAAGAATGTGAATTGTCTTTGCAAACAAAAGCGGTCAAACAATCTTAATCTGTTAAAAACTAAGTTCATAAAAAGCTTTTAAAAAGTTTTACTAAACTAGAAAAACACATTCGATTATTCTCTTGAACTATTCTTAACAAACATTGTAAAGAACAGAAAAAAATCATAACCCAGTTTGCAAAGAAAATGCTTCAAATGTATTTTCGAAAAGAACGATGAACAATATCAAGAAAATACAAAGAATATGAAAGCTCAAAATACAAAGACAAGAACATGGTGATAAATGAGTTAAAGAAACTCCTTCAGGTAACAAAAGGAAAGTCTGATGGAAACTCAGTTTGATAAACCAAACTGTTGTTCGAGCAACCAAATACTCAAACGGATTCAAAACCATCAGATTAGAAAAACCAGCTCCTTTTTTCAAATTCTCCCTTGAATGAGAAGTTTACAAAAAAAAGTCGAGCTAATAAAAAAAATGGTGTCGGATTGGTTTTATTTATAACCAGTCACTCAACAGAGTTAGCCTCAAAAATAGAAACCAAGCGTTTCGAAACCACAAATGTGCTTAAACCACAGGAATGTTTTAGAATTGGCATCCAACTCCACAAACTCAAACAAGAGCACCACATTTGCCTCATGCTACTAGGATACTAATCCTCACATGTCTAAATCTTCAGGAGTAATTCACACTACTAGTGTTAGCAGACCACAGCTTAAGAGCTATCAAGTGAAAGATAAAGTCGTGCCAAACATTAGTCAAGTGAAGTTTACAAAGAAGGAAGTAGAAGACAACCAAAGTAGAAGACAACCATAGGATTTCTAGTATTTCTAAGAAAACAAAGTCTGTAACTGCGTGTAATGACAGTTTAAACTCAAGAACTTCGAATGTAAATGCTGTTTGTGCTGATTGTGGAAAATGTGTGTTTAATTCAGATCATGATGCTTGTGTTTCTAGATACTTGAAAGACGTGAATGCTAGAACTAAGAAGCCTAAGGTAGTGCCTATTAGTGCTAGTAAACCCAAGAGAAAAGCGAACAAATCTGTTGCAACACCCCATAAGAAAACAGTTGCATCAGATACCACTATTCAGAAATCCAAGAGTTACTATAAGGAGTTGTATGAGAATACAAATCAGGAATGGAAATGGTGGATAGCTAAGAGATGTCCAACAGGTTATACATGGACACAAAAGCCACTTAGGACCAAACAGATATGGATGCCTAAGATTAGGAAAGCTAATGAATCAACAAGTATTAGTCCTACTATAGACATTGTCTCTAGGATAACTAATGTCTTGAAGATATCAAATTCCTTAGGATCCAATTTGTCCAATGTTCCATCGTCCTCTAATTCTCTTGCAGATTGTACAACTCATCCTATTCATTGTTGACTCTGGATGCACAAAGCACATGACGGGCAATCTCAAGCTTTTGTGTAATTTTGTGGAGAAATTTCTGGGTACTGTTCGTTTTGGAAATGATCAGTTTGCTCCAATTCTTGGTTATGGAGATCTGATTCAAGGGAATGTCACGATCAAACGGGTTTATTACGTCGAAGGCCTCAATCACAATCTTTTCTCGGTTGGTCAATTCTGTGATGCTGATTTGGAGGTTGCTTTCAGGAAATCTACATGTTTTGTGAGAGATCTTCAGGGAAACGATTTACTAACTGGTAGTCGTGGATCTGATCTCTACACAATATCTCTTCAAGAAACAACTTCATCAACTCCAATCTGTTTCATGGCTAAAGCTTCACCAACTCAAGCATGGTTATGGCATCGAAGGCTTTCTCATCTGAACTTCGATTACATCACCTTACTCTCAAAGAAAGAAGTTGTGACAGGCTTACCCAAGTTGAAATATGTCAGGGATCAACTTTGTTCGTCTTGTGAAATGAGTAAAGCAAAAAGAAGTTCATTCAAGACAAAAGCAGTTCCTAGTTCCAAAGGAAGGCTAAATTTGCTTCACATGGACTTGTGTGGTCCAATGCGCGTTGCAAGCATAAATGGGAAGAAGTATATTCTGGTGATTGTTGATGACTATTCAAGATACACTTGGACTCTTTTTCTACGATCCAAGGATGAAACACCAGAAGTTCTTAAAGACTTTCTTACGATGATTCAACGCAATCTTCAAGCTCAAGTTATTACTGTTCGTACTGACAGAGGCACGGAATTCTTGAACAAGACACTCCATGCCTATTTCAAAGAAGAAGGCATTGAACATCAAACATCCACTCCTCGAACACCTGAACAGAACGGCGTTGTCGAAAGACGAAACCGTACTCTGGTTGAGGCTGCTCGAACAATGCTTTCAGCTTCTAAGCTTCCATTATCATTTTGGGCTGAAGCAGTTGCAACCGCATGCTATACTCAGAAAGATCAATCATCATATCCTCTCAAGTGAAAAGACGGCATTATCACATCATAAATGACAGGAAACCTAGTCAATAAAACATCTTGCACATCTTGGTTTGCACTTGTACTATCTAGATGATGGGGAAAATCTGGATAAGATCGAAAGAAAAAGGCGAATCCGTTTGTATGTGGGTGGGATATTCTACGCAGTCGAAGGGATATCGTGTTTACAAAAAGAGAACACGCTTAATAGTTGGGTCCATTCATATTAAGTTTGATGAAATCTAAGAGATGATGTCTGACCACAACAGTTCAGACCTCGCGCCCCAACGACAAGAGATGTCTGTTGACAATAACTCCTCAGAACTCGTTCGACAAGGACAAAAGGCGTTAGATTATGACAACTCTGGCCCTGTGCCCTAAAGAAAAATGTTGTTCCTCTAGCATACAAGACATATTCATCACAACAAGAGTTGGAATTTCTATTCAATCCTTTGTTTGAAGAATATTACACTCCAACACATGGTCATGCTGAGCAACACAACCATGATCAAGCAGCGAATGCATCGTCTTAACAAGATGAATTTATCAATCCTTTCTGTACACTGGTACAAGAAATTGTTGAGTCTTCCTTATGCAACATTGATAATACAAATATGCATTCATTTCAACCACAAAGTCATGATTACCGATGGACAAAAGATCACCTATTAGAACAAGTTATTGGCAATCCATCAAATCCAGTGTAAACAAGACAACAGCTTGCCATAGATCCTGAAATGTGTATGTTCGCGCTCACCGTGAGTACAGTCGAACCAAAGAACATTAAGGAGGCAATAGCTGAATCTGCATGGATCGAAGCGATGCAGGACAGGATGAACTTCATCAGTTTGACAAACTACAAGTCTGGGAACTCGTCGACAAACCATTTGGCAAGATGATTATAAAGCTAAAGTGGTTATGGAAGAACAAAAAGGATGAACATCAGACTGTTATTCGCAACAAAGCAAGACTTGTTGCTAAGGGTTATGCTCAAGAAGAGGGTATTGATTTTGAAGAATAATTTGCTCCAGTTGCTCGCTTGGAGGCAGTTCGGATTTTTGTTGCCCACGCAGCACACAAGTCTTTTCCAATCTACCAGATGAACATGAAAACGGCATTTCTAAATGGTCCACTAAAGGAGGAGGTTTATGTTGCTCAACTGGAAGGGTTCATTGATCCTGCTCATCCAGAAAATGTCTAGCTTCTAAGGAAAGCTTTATATGGGTTAAAGCAAGCTCCAAGAGCCTGGTATGATGAATTATCCAATTTCTTGAAGTCTAAAGGCTTTACTAAAGGTACAATTGACCCAACTCTTTTCACGATAAGATACGGGGAGGACATTCTACTTGTGCAAATTTACGTTGATGACATAATTTTTGGGTCTACCAACCCTAAATATTCAAAAAGGTTTGAAAAGTTAATGCACAGTAGATTTGAGATGTCCTTAATGGGGGAAATGAAATTCTTTTTAGGACTTTAGATCCACCAGTCCCCAAAAGGTATCTTTAACAATCAGGCCAAGTACGCTTTAGATATTTTAAAAAAGCATGGAATGGATAAATGTCACACCATTGGTATACCATTGGCTACAAAACCCAAACTAGATGTAGACTTGAGTGAAGAACTCGTAGACATAACTAACTACCATAGTAAAATTGGGTCACTCATGTACTTGACATCTAGTAGACCAGACTTAGTGCAAGCAGTATGCTATTGTGCACGTTATCAAGCATGACCAACAGAAAAGCATCTCAAGGAGGTTAAAAGAATCTTTAAATACCTAAAGGGTACCATTCACATGGGACTCTGGTATCCAAAGGATTCTGGCTTTGAACTAACAGCATTTTCAGACGCTGATCATGCCGGATGCATTGATACTCGCAAAAGCACTTCTGGAGGGATATAGTTCCTTGGTGATAAGATAGTAATCTGGATGTCAAAGAAACAAAACTGCACTGCAATGTCTTCAGCAGAGGCAGAGTACGTGGCGTTATTTGCAAGTTGTGCTCAAGTAATGTGGATGAGGACACAGCTTAAAGATTATGGCTTCAACTACAACAAGATTCAGTTATACTGCGACTCATAGTCAGCCATAGCAATTTCATGTAACCCGGTACAGCACTCTCGTACAAAGCACATCCATACTCGGTATCACTTCATAAAGGAACAGGTTAAAAATGGTATAATTGAATTATATTTTGTCAGAACTGAATACAAATTGGTTGATATGTTTACGAAAGCCTTTCCCAAAGAAAGGTTTAAGTATCTTGTCCGTCGAATTGGTATGAGATGTTTGAATCCAGCAGAACTGGAGGTTCTGGCAAATGAAACTGCTTGATATCATCATCAAACATCACCCTGTAAATATTTTTAAGAAAATAAAAATACAAAAATATAAAACTTCAAAAAGAAAATACAAAATTAGAAAAACAGAAAATTTCCAAAAATAATCTTCTCGACATGTCTCTTGGAATCGATAACATTTACGTGCCTAGAAATGTCGATTAACATTGACACAGGTGTGTAAATGAAGTTCGAGCGAGAGTTTCAAATGCTTTCAAAACATGTCATTTCTAATTTTTCTTAATGGCTTATGTGCAAATATCAGTACATAACCTGGATTTCAAATATAGGAAAGTTATCTTCAAGTGTAACTTATCCTAAACAACGAGAAAATCAACTTTTCTCAGTCTTGAGCTGTTCTTACAAGACATTCAAAGTTTTGAGCTCAAGAAAAAGGATGGTGTACATTTCAGTGCGCTTACACTTAGCGTTAGAAGAGATGTTTTCTAACATTTTTTGTTTTTCAAAAAGTTGAACACAGTTTTTCAAGAATTTCTCACTCACAATTCATAATCTTTCAAAATTGTGTGTTCAACACTCCTTCCCTCACAACGATTTCCAAGACAATTCTTCTATAATTGGTGTCATTTTTTAAATGATTCAATATTTAAGGGGGAGTTTTCAAAAAACAAGGTTTTAATGTGTTTGGATACATCAACTTGACATTATTTATTCAAAAACATTATCAAAATGTTCGCAAACCATTCATGCTGACCATAATTTTCTCCCACAGATAATTCAAGACATAGTTTTTAATCACAAGGTATTTCAAAACTAAGTGTTATATTATTTAAAATAAGGGGAGAAATTCATTAAAAATATGATCTAATTGAACTCAATGTGTTGAAAATGTTTTTAAGGTTCGATCTAATACCCAACAAACATCTTAATTTCACACGATTCTGAAGTCTAAGGTGGGATTAGGTTAGGAATCAATCCTATGATCCAACCAGAACCGGAGAAATCTACCAAGTAAAATCCAAGAGTGGGGGAAATAGCAGTCCTTTAGGTATGATTGGAGATGAATGTAATATTGGGAATAAAGCCGACTAAGATTGAGTTAACACTTGAAACAATTCACACCAAGGGGTAATAATGACGTCTTGGTAAGCATTAAAGGGGTTGAAGAATGAAAAAGAAATGTATGGATAAAGGGTGTAAAGAAAGTAGCCCTCCACACAACTTAAGGCAGAAACCGGGTCAATACATATGCTGTCAGAATCACAAGTTGATTAACTAACATTGAAAACGACATCATGGAACCCAGTGAAGCAATGCACAACCTTCCAGCCATTTCGGTTTACTCTCAACATAAACATGTCTCCATTTGTCACAAGATACACACTATCTATTGACATCTCACTCCGAGATTGTTGATATTGAAAAGGTGGCAAACTGCTTACCATCTACCGGAGTGACAAAAACCAAAATGCACTAATCGAGTCTAGACAAGATATCATCAAAGATCTCGTTAGGCCACATATCCATTTCAACACATGTTGAACATCATCAGGTTCACAACTGATTATCAAGAGTCCTACGCAATATCATTGTGATATTTGCCAGAACATTCAGAGTGATACTCTTTAGTATTCACAATGACGAATGGAAATCCTTCCAGTGTCATCATCAAACAGCACTGCGGTAGGTGACTTGCGAGATTCTATATGAATCAAACTTGTGACAACTGGATATCGATTTGGTCCAGTCAATGAATTGACGGTTGATGAATTTTGATAAAACCTACACTCTCGAGTGTTTACAAAACCACATTAAAACGAGTGACACGTCGATTGATTTTCAAATCAATTTTCTCGTTTATCACTAACGTAAACCTGCAGGTCAAACGGTGGTGACGGCAACCTCAATCCCATTCAAATGCTCAATCTTCGAAGACATACTATCTAGAAAGCTCAAGATTTAAAGACAAAGACTTCCGCAAACTCTGATTTGAAGCTTTCAAGATAATGCAAAAGTATGAGCATGTTGGTCAAAAACAAAAGATCGCAAGATGGCAAAGACGATAAAGACAATGACAAAGGCTCAAAGTCAAGATCACAAAGCATGAAGGAACAAGATTACAACGAAGACAAAGACCAAGAACACTCGAGCTTAAACGACAAAAGCAATCTCACTGTCTCATGAAGGAGTGTCATCAATGAACTCACTTCGGGGGAGATTGTTAGCCTCAATTTTATTGAGTCAATAAAGGAAGCTCGTTCCCGTGTTCAAGACCTCACTTCGGGGGAGATTGTTAGCCTCAATTTATTGAGTCGAACAAGGAAGCTCGGTCACTCAACGATGGAGCTTCGGTCTTTAATTAGTTAAAATAAGATAATATCGGGAATCGGGCTCGATAGTTAATCTAATATTGTATATGTTTCGGGTTTAATCCCAAACAAAACCCGAGCCCGGGTCCTAGTTAAATATCCCGCGCGTCACATTAAATGTGTAGGGGTATATATATATTTAGATATTTTCTAAAAATATCTAAATATATATAGATATTTTCTTTTAAGAAAATATCTAGTTTTTCATTAATCAAAAATATTTTTTTTCTAAAATCTTTTCTCTCTCAACTCTCTCTCTTTTCGATTCTCTCTCTCTCTCTAGTTTCTTGTTTCGTGTTGTGATTTATGAAGTGAAGTGTTAATCGGGTTCCTACAATTAAGCCCATTCATTTATAATTTATTATTTGCTTAAAGAAGCGTCCTAATTTATGTAAATAATGAATTGATAAACTTATGGTTCGATGATTTACAATTTCTTTATTTGAATGAAGAGGCGTCCCAATCCTTTCAAATAAAGAGATTATAAATCATCCTACTTAATAATTTCTGATGCAATACGCGTACTCACATAACCTTCAAGGTGGTGGATGACATGACGATGCATGTGCTCTAATGAGTATGGGACGAGTGTTTAAAACTCGTCTTCGGAGACGGGGAGTAAAACTATCAGGCGAGATCGACATCGTGTTCAAAATAGTTGATGAGTACTCGGTTAAAGTAAATAAGGTAAAGGTCTCTATGAACTAGTCAATATAGCAATTATCATATCAATCCTCCTATTACAAGTCCCGCCCATACAAGACTTGTAATACTTAGATTCATACATAATCCCATGTAAACAGAACTGTGACGGGTTTTGTTAACATAGCAATTATCATATCAATCCTCGTATTACAAGTCCCGCCCATACAAGACTTGTAATACTTAGATTCATACATAATTCCATGTAAACAAAATTATGACGGCTTTCGTGTAATACGATATTGTATAAAGTAAAAAAAAAGAGACCATTGTTTAACTTACAATGTCTAAGAACGAAGTGAGACCATTGTGCAACTCACAATGTCTAAGAAGTAAAATGAGACCATTATGTAACTCACAATGTTCTGATGTATATATGAGAAACCATTGTGGCAACTTACAGTTTGTCTTAAGAAATGTTATGTTGTATTATACAAATAAACTCTTATATAATTAAACGTACGATATATGCGCAAAGTGAAGTAAGCATATTATATATAGGAAGTATAGTAGGGTATAATAATATATATATAGTATATATTTATATATATATGCATTAAGGCACTTAATGCAAAAAGTATGTTAGCAAGTAAGCAAGTAGTGTGTATCACTTTGGAAATTGTTGCTGGCATGCAATGCTGTGAAAACCGGTTATAGTCCTAGGTAAATATGCAACCTATGTTCTCTATAACCAGCGCTCTGATACCAATCTGTAACACCCCAAAAAAATGTGTCGCAAGGGGAAATATTGTCCAGGGGCGTACTTCATCATACAACTAATCAAGATACAAGAGAACGACTTTTTGAAATGTGCCTTGGTAAGTATCCTCGATGATTTCTTGAAATTGATATAAGACTTTGTCTCATAAATTGCTCACAAGAAAAGCGTGAAAATGATACAACCAGATTTGATCAATTTGCATGTAAGTAAAACCCATGAATGAAATCTTGTCAATTTAGACTTCAATGCACATCAAGTAAGCCAAGCATCTAATTCACCTGAGAAAAACATGCTTAAAAGGGTCAACATAAAGTTGGTGAGTTCATAGGTTTTTGTAAGTATAAATGTTGAACCAAAGTTCTGTAAAGCGTGTATGACCGTTTCAATCCTTAAATGTTCTTCCAAAATGTATGTATGATTGTTAGAGATCAAAGAGTTGTAAAATATGCATGACCATTTCAATCCCCAAATAGTCACAGAATGTTACGTATGAAAATTGACCGAAATTAATCCAAAGTATGTATTGCCACTTTATTCAAAGCAACGTAAATATTCCTATGTGTATAAAACAATGATTACAATTACTCTAAGTTCATGAAACCGATGCTCTATGTACCCATCGTAGGTGTCCCCTCCAAGAACACCCAGGCAGTAATGAAAACCATATGTACCCATCACAGGTGTCCCCTCCAAGAACACTCGGGCAGTAATGAATATGTACCCCTCGCAAGTGTCTCCTCCAAGAACACCCGGGCAATAATGAATGTGTACCCCTCGCAGGTGTCCCCTCCAAGAACACCCGGGCAATAATGACTGTGTACCCTCACAGGGTCACTTCCAAAAAAAAAAAAAAAAGAAAAAAGAACACCCGGGCATTTACTTGTAGTTATCAATTCAATTCGCTTAAGCTAATTAGTAATCATTTCAAAAGTAAAGTATGTATTTGAGACCAAAAATAAAGTCAAATAATGTATCCCATAGCGAGCTATGTAAATGAGTATGTAAACCAATTTGTAATCAACCATATAAATGCATTTGAAAACAAGCATGTTCTCACCCCAAAAATATATGTAAAACAAGTAAAACACGTGGCTATAAACTCACCTCGATGTTGTAGAACGATTGGCAGAAATGCACATATTAAGCACAACACAAACGGAAACCAGAACGGCTCGACCAAGAAGTTACGGTTTATCTTAACGGCTAAGTCCCACTAGCCTAGGATAATGTATTTGGGTTTTCCGATGAATGAGTACATCAACGCGACACGTTGATAAAAGATTTAGATTTAAAGTTGTAATAGCTTGGTGGTTGGTTAAATAAAATAAATCAAGAAGTAGACGCAAAGGGTGTAATATATTCCGTGTATATTACATAATGAGAAATGACCAAGTATATAATTCATACCGTGAATTATATAACAAGATACACAACCAAAAGATTAACTCGAAGCGTATATAATACACGACATGTGTTATATCTAAAAGGTGACAATTAAAATAAAATGGTTTAATTATATAATACTTTCCAAGTATTATATAAGAAAGATGATAAAAATAAAAGAAACTAAATAATTCGACACGTGCCCGAATATCTCCAAATGATTAAATAGAAAGTTTCTTTATAAAAATAAACGCACGTTTAAAGTTGCGGATTAGATAAACGAAATCTCTAAAATTATAGCTTACGTTTGATTACCGGTTCTTCACAATCTAATAATTTTTAAGGCATTTAATTCGTCCTTTTCAGGATAATAAGTAAATTAAAATTTGTAAAAGTTTACTAAGTGTAGCGATTTAAAAAAATCTCGGCATGACCTGTTTGTTTATTTAACGTTTTCCATATTAACAAAAGTTAATTAGTTTCCCTCAATTAAATCGATCCATGTTGCAAACCTAAACACCCCCTTAAGGTTATTATCCCCAAATCCAAACACTCCCAAATACGTTATTAAACACCAAAACAAAATAATACACAACACATTTATTTAACCATTAAACCACCATTAGATCCGGTTTTATATTCATAAAAATCTTATGATATTTTCATTAGTCGATTTATATTAACCCGAACGCACCCTTATTGGTTTTTCTGCTAACCCGAACGCACCCTTATGGTTTTCCTGCACAACCAAACGCACCTTTAGTGCGTTCCTGCACAACCAAACGCACCCTTAGTGCGTTCCTGCACAACCAAACACACCCTTAGTGCGAAACTGCTAACCCAAATGCACCTTTGTGCGAAACTGCTAACCCAAACGCACCCTATGTTGCTTGTGTTAACCCAAACGCACCCTTATTGCTGTTTACATCCAAACCAAACGCACCCCATGTGCGTTTCTGTTAAACCACACACACTCTTGTTGTTAACCACAAAAACGGACGCACCCTTGTGGTGCTTAAAACAAACGAAACGCACCCTGTTGATGTTTTATAAAACCACACACACTCTTGATATTAACCACAAAAACGGACGCACCCTTGTGGTGCTTAAAACAAACGAAACGCACCCTGTTGGTGTTTTATAAAACCACACGTACCCTTATTGTGTGAACCCAGATCTAAACGCACCCCTTTGTGGTGCTGTGAAGGTGGCAGTGGTGTTTGGTGTTGTGTGGTGGTGCATGGTGTGATGATGTTGGTGATGGCAGCGGTTGGATGGTGGCGGTGGCGTCATGACTGTGGTGACGTAAGGGCTGTGGTTCGGAGATGATGGTGAGGGTGACGATGGTGATGTTGGCGTGGAAATGATGATGATGTGGTGTGTAGCGGCTGTGGTGGCCGCGATGATGTTGGTGTCACGCGGTGGCGACGAAGGTGAA
>BQNB010089148.1:0-22914 GCA_026074375.1 Tanacetum coccineum
AGTAAAACCTCTGACCGCGTCTGACTGGTCAGATGTCAGACGTGGTTCAGATGTTTTTGGCAAAAACAAACACACCCTAAGTTTTGTGCTATACAAATTCTTGTCTTTTTTAGTTAGTCAACTAGTATTTCATAAGAAATATACGTAATTTGTTTACTAGTTTTAATGTTATTGTAATTTTTAGTTCATTTTTGTTTTCTTTATATTCGTAAAAACTTATAGTCCTAGGTCCGCCCCGGATTGTGTGTGTATTGCTTTTCGTTTTACTTTGTGCAATAGACTTAAAAACCATACTCATTGTTGACGTTGCTTACGTCTCAACACCTTTGAGATTACAAACGTATCTACAGGTACAAAATTTGAAAGTTGGTAGCATATAATGGAATATTGGAATATATGAAAACAAGTACAAACGTATGATAATAATGGAACATCAAGAAAAATATGTTGTTATAGCCTAAACCCTTGAATATGTTTGTTTTAGCTTGTCTGGCCTTTTTAAGCTTTCTCTTGTCTTGTTTTATTTTAACAAGTTTATTTTTTGGTTAATCATTTGGATTTTGAAACTTTTTCATATATATTTTTCTTAATAACCTATGTGTTTTAACTGTCAATATAAAAAGCATATGTTTACAAAGTGTACCGATATAAATAACTTTGCTCGACGTCGTCGTACCAAAAGATTTAAAAATACCTCTCTACGTCAGTAAAGTTGTTCATTTCGGTACGGTTATTACTCTTTACTTATTATCTTAGGTTTTTTTATAGTTCGATGCCTAATTGTTTCTTAAGTTGGTAAAAAGCCGAAAACAATGAGGCTTATGAAAATAAGCAGAACAAAATAAGCTTGATAATGAGCTAAAAAACACCCTGTATATGTTTTTTATTTTTTTTGGTAAAGTTTGAGAAACGTATCAGATTATCTGATTTAATATACTGAAGGCTTGGTTTACTGAAAAAATACGCAAATACCAAATACCCCAGAAAACTATATTATTATCACAATTTAGTTATCTCATAATGTGTACTTTATTATAGCTGCTTTTTACACAACCCTTGATAGTGGTGTTTTTTTATACCAGTGCCTTGAAGAGAACAAAAATCTGATACTGGCTATCATGGAATATCAAAACCTTGGCAAGTTTCAAGAATGCGCTCAGTAAGTTTTTCTAATAGAGGTGGCAATATGGGTGGTCGGGTAGCGGGTAAAATCAAGTTCAGGTCGAATGTAGTTACTCTTTTATGCGGGTCAAATTCAGTTTTGTCCAACCTTTTGAACTTTTCTTTAGAGTGATTAGTAGATATTACCGTAGTATATTGTATAGAATAACGATATAGGTTTTGAATTTAATGATGCGGAAACATTTATGCATCAAGAATACACTTTGGGCGACTTTGAACCTATTTTACTTTAAGCTTATTTGGTTTTTGTTTTGCATGTTCGTATGGATTACTAATAAGTAAATTAGCTGAAATTGCCAAATGTAGGGGGTGTTTGGGATTGCTTATTGAAACTGTTTATCTGTTAATTATTTCATACAAAAGACAAATTTGAACTTTCGATTCAGCAATTCCAAATTGTTTTCTCAAAACAACTTACCTGCAAACAGTTAGATAATAAAGTATCAGATGAATATATCCCAAAGACCCTCCGAGTCAAAATGTAATATTCAGTCTTAGAAAGCAATCCCAGACTCTTGGTTACATCTTAATCGTTCAGTGCATATTATCTTTCATAACATCAAAAAAAAAATGATACTCGTATTGTGTCATAGAAGCAGTTGGATACTTGTATTTGATGAAAATAAACTGATATAGGTACCAAGCTGTGTTACAAAAGAACTTGCTGTCACTAGCTGCAATTGCTGATGCTCAACCACCGACACCACAACTATCACCGAATCCTTCTCAGGCGAGTACTACCTTGCTTGTGTAATTGTATAGCAACCAATATCTCAATTCTGATCTTGTTTACGTCTTCAGGCAATGCAGATGCCAGCCAATACCATACCCCACCTAGCAAACACCTTCATGCAACCTGGTTGCAGCAGCAGTGGTCAGAAACTTCCGTTTCAGCTTAACTCAATCCACACCCTACATCAACAACAACAGCAGCAATTGTTGCAGTTTCGGCAGCAGCAACAGCTGCAGGCACAAATGGGAATTAGGCCCGGTGCTCAGAATGGCTTGTTTGGGATGAATCAAGCTATGCAAATATTCATTTGCAGGAGGGAACTTGATGGATGGAAGAGGAAGTAGGCAAGAAGGGTATGAAGCGACTCCTGGTAGTAATGCCAGAAGTCACTTACATAGTACTTAATATTATGATATATTGGAAGAAAATACAGAAGGAAAAAAGTGCATGTTTTTTTATAATTGTTATGGTAATTATTTGCTACTGAGTGTCGAAAGCTTATAGCTTATACAGAATGATTGCTTATGAACTAGTGGAAAGGAAGGCTTTGTTTGTTTTTTTCTAATAACCTCTTCTAACCTCTTTTCACCACTTATGTCTGTAGTCTCTCAGACGTTTTTTGTTTGTTTTTTTGCAGAGATAAGTGGTAAAAATCACTTTTAACCTCTTCAAAAATCCAGACAAAATATTTTACTTCTTACCTCTTCTTCTCTCTTCTTACTTCTTTCTACAATAATTAAATAATTCATATTTTTTCTTGGTTTATACGTTTTCAACCGTCTTTATTCTTTTTTTTACGTTTTTTTACGTTTTCATCCATTTTAATCCGTTTTCTACGATCTCTACGTTTTTCTCCGTTTTTGTACGATATATAATATTTTTTTACGTTTTCATCAGTTATTTTACGTTTTTGTCATTTTTTTACGTTTTCGTCAGTTTTTTTACGTTTTCGTCTGTTTTTTACGTTTTCGTCAGTTATTTTACGTTTTCGTCAGTATTTTTACGTTTTCGTCAGTTTTTTTTACATTTTCGTCATTTTTTTACGTTTTCGTCTGTTTTTACGTTTTCGCCAGTGTTTTTACGTTTTCGTCAGTTTTTTACGTTTTCGTCTGTTTTTTTACGTTTTCGTCAGTCTTTTTACGTTTTCGTCCGTTTTTTTACGTTTTCGTCCGTTTTTTACGTTTTCGTTAGTTTTTTACGTTATCGTCAGTTTTTTTACGTTATCGTCTGTTTTTTTACGTTTTCGTCAGGTTTTTTATGTTTTTTACGTTTTTGTCTGTTTTTTTACATTTCGTCCGTTTTTTTACGTTTCGTCTGTTTTTTTACGTTCTCGTCTGTTTTTTTACGTTTTCGTATGTATTTTTACGTCTTTGTCAGTTATTTTACGTTTTCGTTCGTTATTTTACTTTTTCGTCTGTATTTTAATGTTTTTGCCTGTTTTTATGTCTTCGTCCGTTTTTTTATGTTTTAGTACGTTTTTTCTACGTTTTCGCCCTTTCTTTTACGTTTGCGTCCGTCTTTTTACGTTTGCGTTTGTCTTTTTACGTTTTCCACCATTTTTTTACGTTTTCGCACGTTTTTTACGTTTTCCTCCGTTTTTTCAAGTTTTCGTCTGTAAAAAAAGGACGACAATAGTAAATTATGACGGACAAACGTAAAAAAAAATGACGAAAACGTTAAAAAAACCTGACTAAACGTTTATTTTAAAAAATACACGAATCATAGTAAAAAAACAACAGACGGAAACGTTAAAAAATTGAACGAAAACGTTTTAAAAAAACTGGCGACTACGTAAAATAAAACAGCACGTACTACGTAAAAAACTGACCCAATAACGTAAAAACATACGGAAACATAAAAAAACATGACGCATAACGGTAAAAAAAAAGACGAAAACGTAAAAAATGGGACCGGAAAAACGTAAACAACGACGGCAAACGTAAAAACTGATGCACAAACGTAAAAAATACTGAGTAAATTAAGAAAAACGTGGAAATGGCCGAAAACGTAAAAAAACTGACGGAGAGAAACGTAAAATTACTGACGGGAAAAACGTAAAAAAAACTACCGAAAACATTTAAAAAAACTGCCGAAAATGTAAAAAAATTAACGAGAAAACGTTGAAAAAAAACTGACAAAAACAGTTATAATAAAACAGACGAAAAACGGTAATAAAAAATGACGCAAACGTAAAAAAACTAACCGTCAAAACCACCCCCCCAAAACCCCTCCCAATCAAAAAAAAAACTTGGGATTAACTAGTCTTGTCACTAAGGTGGAAATTGTTAGTTTTATTGTCAAGTCTAGTTAGATTATGTTAAGTCGATTAAGTAGATGGTAGTTAAGTGTAGTTTTCTAGCTTTGTTAGGAATGTTTTGAGTTGACAGAATGTTTAGTCGGTTCCCCCTCACCCCTGTAAATAGAGGTGGGGGTGAGGGTCTCAAAATACACGCATGTTTCTATTCTTTCTTGTAAACCGATTGAGGTTTTGTGGTAATACGATATAATCATTCGGTTATACCTTGTGGGTTTCGTTTCTTCTGTTCTTCTACAAGTCGATTGACTTGGGTTCTTGTTCTTGTGCGATTAACATCAAGCGTTATCGATTCCGTGTTCGACGTTTCGGGTTTGTTGACGAAGTTATTCCAACATTTCTTCTGTTAGCCATCATGTAGCCTAAATGGTGTTTGCATATAAATATTTTTACGTGATGTGTATTGCATGATACTTTATCTTCCTAATAGACGAGCTTAACTGTTTCTTAAATGTGACAACTTGCAATTGCACATGCATGGTCAATAATACTACGATAGTAGGAATCTTAACTGAACACTGGATATCCTCACTGTCATAGTTTCGATTTCTTCACAAACAACTTGTGTGCAGACATGAGCTTGGCACAAAATAACTAAAAGTTAATTTTACAACAATAATTTTGTAAAAAAGATTCATCATTTTCGAATGAAAAGTGAAACTTGTTCAAACTTTATATGATAATTATCTGGCAAGAACGCCTAGCAGTTCGATAACCTTCTGGCATCGTGAATCATTCCTTGATCAGATCAGCTATAGTTTTCAATTGCTCTAAACTCTAAGAGAGCTGGGTAAGGCAATGATCACGTTATTTGTCTGTCATCTCAGCGTCATCTCATCCCCTCTCAATAACACGCCAATAACTAAAACCTCATCCTCAACAAAAATACTAATAACATGTAATTCGTACATATGAGTCCTACAAAAACCCCACACACTCACAATAAAAAAAACGAATGGCACAATGTTAGGGGGATGGCATTGGGACTAATGGCATGATGAGCCGGTGAGGTATGACGTCAATGACGACGCCATTGGTATCAGAAATATACCAATGGAATTAGCTCACCGAGCTCTCTAAAGCAATCACACTCACAAATTTACGACAGCAAAGCACTTTATTCACTTTTGGTAAAAGTTAAAACAAAAGATATAACTCAGAAAAGATAACTTTATAATTTTGAGTAGAATAATTGATTTGAAAACAAGTGAAAACCTAATATAATATGTAAATGACTAAAGTAATGTGTATGAAAACCATTAATAAATGGGCCTATGGCCCTATTTCCTTTATTCTTGTTATGGACAAAATAGTTGGTTATATAAACTATCACGTATCACTTGGTGTCTTTCGTAATCTTTTTGTAGTACTTGGAATGGTTTTAATGTAAACATTTAATTCAAGGATTTGTTTTGGCATACGTAAGTACGACTACAAATTTTAATTTCAAAAAGTTAAGCTCTAGTATTAATGTTGATGTAATCTTCTAGATATTGGACTTGACCTTGACACTTCATTATATTATACCTTCAACTAACTTATTTTATGCTTGAGTTCTTTAATAGGGCAGTTTTATCTACCCCTTAGTTTGCAGCTCAAAATGAGGGTTATGAGTGTTTACTACACCTGCGGCATCTAAGATGACGATCACATATTTCAAATGCATTACAAAAGTAAATGTATTTTCCTTCTAAGTTTTTTTCATCATTTTAAATGTGTGGATATTATTTATCGGTCACTCAATAAATGAGTGTCACATATGAAAAACTAAAACCGTAAATTTTTCGGCGAAATATCATTCTTTGGTACATATCCAACGCCTAAAACTTAACAAACAACCTTTTGATATCAACAACACCCCTTAATCCCCACATCACCCACCACAATTACAAGTAGTGACCCTTCACGCTTCAAAAAATCCAAAAACAAATTTACTTAACCCACACCCATCAGTCAAAACCCCCCCCACTATGCACATCACCTCACCCACCAATAATTAAATCACTACAACAACCACTTCATACCCAAGTGGCGTTAGTTACCTGGGCAAGAACCGAAATTAAATGCGATATCCCGTAGTCTATCAACCTTGCACTTGTTTGAATAGGTGAACATCCAAGCTTTAGAATACTATGCCTATTCTCTATGAATTCGACCCATGATGCAAATACTCTAGCAGTTGCGGTTTCGGATCCAACATGTGTTATCTCGTACGTAGTAGAGTCGTCAATACTATGCATTTCTGTTGATAAGCAAACACTATGTAAAGAATCAAGCAATAAAATAAGTAAGTGAAAAGGTACATTTAACAAAAACATACATATTCACTGAAACCCCCCCTACCCCTCCACAACTCCAACCCACCCACCACTATAAAAATAAATACTAAACAACGAGCTACGACCCACGAAAAACAACAACAACGACACACACCAAAATACCCACACACCACCCAACAACACCCAACAGACGAGACCCACACCCTCCCACCGAACCCCCCCCCCCCCCATCCACCCCCCCACCCCCCCCCCCCCTCCCCCCACCCCCCCCCTCCCCCTACCCCCCCTACGTCCTCCACGCCCCCCCCTCATCAACCCTCCCCCACGATGATACGACGTACGAAACGGAACGAGATATAACATCTGAGCATAACAACCAAAAAGTACACGATTAATCAAGACAACGTACGTACAAACGAATAGTAACAGGAAAGAACTAAAAAGAAAAAATCATCTACGAATTAAACGAGTTAATTATAACTCATATAAACAACACCATACAAACTAAAACATCAAAAAACATAAAAAACTGCCGAAATAATGTAAAAAAAATAAACTATGAGAACGCGTAAAAAAACAGACGGAAAAAGTTTAAAATTAACTGGAATGAAAACGTAAAAAAAACTGACGTAAACGTAAAATCACAATAGTAATAAAGATAAAGAAACAAAAATGAATACAAGGTTAGTACTTTAATTAGAAAAAAAAACCATAAGCACCGGTCTTTTCTCATGCGGTATGGATGTAGATGCTTTATGAATGTTACCTCTTTCTTGTGTGCAGAGTTTGTTTTGTATAATGAAGAGTGTAAGAAACTCTTAGATGAAGAAAATCAAGATCGACGAAACTTTATGTTGTGCACTCGCTATTTACTTATGAACTAGTGGAAAGGTACTTGCACTCGCTGGTAACCACGTAATATGTACTTTGCTTTAACCATCCAAGAGCTCATATCTTTCACCAGAAGATGCATATCACACATACGCAATGTTAATTACTTCGTGAAACTGCTTCACACTCTAACAGAACTGCAGGGAATGTTTTAATTGTGAATGCTACAGTAATATATAAGCACCACGTGAACAAGTTCACACGTCATGCTTTTGTGTTCGTGCAACTAGACGAACGTATAGATTTTGCTTAAACATACAACTTTCTTGTTTTGCGTATGATATACATGTACAAATCATCCTCAACTCAATATTGTGATAAGCATCTTGGTTTTTTAAGTAATTGTGATATTCACCTTGCTTCCAGTTCCTATAACAGTATTTAAGTAATTGGATGCACAACAGGTCTGTTAGGCCATCATTCCACACTGATTGTTTCTTTTATCACCAACCATACGTACGACCCATCTACCCCCGATTAACTTAGGTTTAACCGACTGCATATGTTAGGCTCTGATGCTATAACAGATGCGACAGGAGAAGTCGGCACTGATCAAAACAGCGTTGGCATGGCATTTACGTCACATGACCTACATAAACGTACACTAACCAATAGCGTAGTCCGGGGCCGGAGCTCGACTTCTTAGTTGCTTAGAACACCATTACGAGTGGCAATTACCGTTTTTGCTTGGAGCCATGCCATTTAGTTCCATGTTTGTTTATTGTGCTAAAACCGACGGTAATAAACACGTATAGGAGTAATCCCACATATCACTAAACGAATGTCTGTGACGAGCAAAATTTCCTCAAAACTCTCAAATATCAGGTTTTCAGTCAAATAATTAGTTTAAGAGTAGTTTTATACTTTTATGAGAGCGTCATTAATTGTTCCCATTTTTAAATAAAAATATAACCACAAACACCTCTAAGTTATCTTCTATCCTTCTAAATTTCATATCGCATAGTGCCCGTGCAGAGGTATGTCTTAAACTTGCTATTTCATGATTATGACCCATCTTTTACTTGCTATCGCGAGTAATAGGCAAATGGGAAGATCAGTGCAACTACATAATCACTATCAATTTAAAGCCTTAATTCTGGATCCAACTAAATCATTTTCGCACTAAGACGGTGAATAAGAAAAAACTACCACGGGCATAAACAAAAATTGTATCCCAGAAGACAGTTTTCCGATAAAATGGAAGTTTCAATTATAACCCCAATTCCAATTCAGATGCCAGTGCCAATTCCAATTGTACAAAGTACAAACAGCAGAAAACCATATTGACTACATTTCAACGTTGCCTCAACTCCTGCTTCCATCGCCAGTCTCATGCTTCGACATTAAGAGCAATCATTTTTGCCTCCATGTCCTTAAGAGTTCAAAATCTCCCTATTCATCCAAATATTCAAAACAATGTATATTAGATTAAGCCATGGGCAATTATGAAAACATGTGCAAGTTTATCAAACATGTAAATTGTATAATTAGTTTAGAAAATATTAGAAAGCAAATCACATGCACAATATTTGGAGTTTTACAGAATATATTGAATTAGCAGGCCAAGCGAGGTTCTTTAATGACTAAATGCCATGTTAAAATCAAGTACGCCGCACAGCACAAGTACTTGAAAAATAAACTAAATTGCAAATGTACTCACTATTTTCTGGAACCCGGTAAAGCCCCAGTAGACCTGTCACAAGAAAGCAAGCATAACGTAAGATTTTACCAATTTATGTTGTATGTCAGTCAATTTACAAGCAGGCCCACAAAACGACTCATGAAGCAATTTAATACATAATATTGTTGTGTATTAGAATTGGAAAACTCGATGCAATTACTTTTTTTTTGGATAACTATGGTTTCCGACCTTTTGACCCAACTAATCCACGGGTTTAAACTCACCGCCAGACTAAAACCGGGTAAAGCCCTCCCTTTTCAATAGGTTGGTGTGGCCACTTCAAGGTTGTTTGCACCTAACAGGAATTGAACTTGTTACCTCTTGCGTTTTAGTGATGATAGTCACAGGTCAATTGCCACTAGGCCACCCTCGAATGGTTTTCCGATGTCATTACTTGTGAATGGATCGATCGGGGTATGTTGTATCTCAAACAGTAAAAGAGTAGCTAAATGGGGAAGGGATCAATGCGTCCAGGGGGTCGATAGTCATCCAAGTCTTCTAAAGATCATAATAGTAGAATTACTGTTCAAATAATCATAAATAACATTTCTTAATTGTGTTTAAGTACTCATAATTAGTACTTCGTCCGCACTATAACCTGTTTAACCCGAAACCAAGCCCGCCTGACCCATCCATCTGTCCACCTCTATTATATATGCTAAAGGACATATAAAATTACCTGCCCTGCTGCTTCCCTTGGTAATTTGGACTAGGCCTCCCATGGTTGACGCCCTTGCCTTGAGAACCCAAATTAGGTCTATCAAGACTTGTTCCATTGCCATTTGTCACTCTGGTGCCTACAGGATTAAATGAAACACCATTCAGGTGCTGTGACTCATTGAACCTGTTCTTTTCAGCATTTGCATAACTGGAATTAATCGATGGGGCCTTCCTTAGCCGAGTTTGGGCCATAGGAGTGACAGCAACAGAGGACATCAATGATGGATGTGAAGATGCTGCAGAAGATGGTTGAAGTTGTCGTGCAGAAGCGTGGCACAGTTGCAGCAACTCGAAGTTGTTTGCACGAGCCACTGTCTAATAACGAGCTATAATTTCGCTGGGGCGCCCTTCTCGCATGCCTGGAAATATAACCCCTTCAAGATCGACAATACTGATGAACATAAAGAGAGAAAAACTTCAGTGTTACTCTCGTTTTGCACTCAGTTTTGAACACGGTATAAAATCCAAAAGTAGAAATAAATGTGTGAGGCTCTACTTCTCGATAAGACTGCCCCCACGAAAAGACATTAAGGAAGCATTAAGGTTTCCATGCCTACTCTCATAATCAGACCAATGCAGGGGAGCCAACATTTTTGAGAGTCTACTCAGAAGCTGTAAGAAAGTGGTAAACAAGGACTAATCACAACAGCAACAACAACATACCCAATCCCACCGGGGCGGGGTACGGGGGAGGTAAAGTGTAGACAGATCCTACCCCCCTACCCTCAGGATAAACCCGAAAGTAGGGGGACTGAGGAAGACAAATAGGGACTAATTAGATATAATAAAAGGGTAAAGCACTACAAATACATGATGTTCATTTAAAAAAAAAAATACTGATTGCTTTATAAATAGGAGTGTGTTCTTTCTCAAACAAGTCAAATAAAATAATTTAGCTTGAAAGAAACTGGGTCAAACGGGGTATAGACCTTGTAATTCAAAGTTTCTGTAACCATAAATAACACAATTACCAATAAAGCTTTTTACATGGACACCCAATGTATCAGGTCAACCCGGCTAGGTCCGTTTCAAATTTCAACCCCAACCCATTTTGACCTGTTACCTAACCCACCCAGCCCACCCATCTTGTAACCTCTAGATATTAGTAGTTACTAACCGTTGAGCTGATTTGTATTCTTCCTCCAGGACCAGGTGGAATGGTACGAACAACACAAGCCAACAAAGTTTCCTCGTCAAATAGAGCCTTCCCTACTAAAGAACTCTTTTGTGTAACAATATCCACCTTATTCATTGTGGTTTCAATGACCTTTAATGATTGAACAGCTTCAGATGCAACAGCAGCAGCAGAAACGAGCTGTTCTGTAGTTGCAATTTTTTCCTGTACTAGTCAAAACTGAAGATTAGCATAACATTTTTTTGAAAAAGCAATATTGTGGGATCGCTTAAGTTGCACAAAACTAACCTGATTTGCATTGTCATTGTCGCTATGACTCAACCTTAGGGAGTCATGAAACTGAGAAGAGATTTGCTGCAAACTCTGCTGTGAGTTATCAATTGATTCAAAAACCAAAATATAATGAATATGAATTCACGGATATATTGATAAAACAAAAGATACCAAGTCTAAGAAGTTTATTAAAAAATCTAAATTACCTGTACTTCCTCATTTGTAGCAGGATGAGACTCCAGCCCTTGGCCAATTTGTGCATTAAACAAAGTGTGCCCATTTACAGATGGTTCGTGATCATAATTAGTTTCTGGTCTCGAAGCAATCTGATCATTTTGGGAAGGATGCTGTTCATGGTTTGGCATCTCTAAACCTTCTGACAAAGCCTATAAGCAAAGTAAGAAATAAGTATACACCAGAACTGCTTTCAAAAGAAAAAGAAAGTATACCCCAGAACTGTTGCAAAAAAAAAAAAAAACCCATTTACTTAGGAATCGGTCGATTTGGGTTAAGTTGTAACTATGACTGGGTCAAATGGGTAAAATAAAAAAAAGTAAACTAACAGTATAATGGGCCCATACTTGTCAAAAGTTACCAAAAATGTTTGTTTATTGCATACAACCTCCTAATAAATTTATTCTGGAAGTATAATATCAGTGTCTTAAAAAAGTTACTGTCATCGTATTCCGCTTTACTGCAGCTTACACAATATTATCCACTTTGTACAGTTGCCCAGCCCGCCTATAATGCCACCTTACACAATTTAAGAAGCGCAACAGAATTATATGTGCTCAGTTACCTGTTGATCATGCCAATGTGGAATGGATGAATTCACTGGTAAAGTTTGGAACTGGCCAACATGAGACTGAACGAGATGTGAATTCACATTTTGGGGTAACCCTTGGTGATGCAAAATGTAAGGATGCAAAGCTGCAAGCTGACCAGGTGGAAAGTAGGTTTGCATTCCATGTAATGACTGAGGATTCATATGAACAGCAGGGATATTCTCCGTCTGACCAAGGATAAATAATATGAATAAATGTACAATCATTTCATGTCCATGTATTATATTTCAATAGCAAAACATATAAACTATTAACATCATAATAATTTCTATGCAAGCCTTTAGAAAGAGTATGATTAAGACTCTAATTTAGTCATTAGATATAATGTAAACCACATAAGCTCCCCAATGGTCTCCCTACATTTGAGCACTTTTTACCAGATGAAACAGCTAGTTGATGCAATCTCCATGCTACAGAAAGTTCTCTTTCTCAAAATATTATAGTTCACCAACCGGGCCTAGTACTTATTTCTATATTGTACTTATTTCTATATTCCGATGCTGTGAAACCTAATCTTCTCTTTTCTGCAAAAGAGCATTACTAGAAAAATCCATAAAAACCAAACCCCTCCTTTCAGAAATAGCAAAATCTATAATACATCTAGTGTCTCGGGTAAATTTGCACATGCAGGATGGGTAGCCTAAGAAAAGAATCCACGAGCATATTAATATCAAAGTTCCCTATCGTCCATCAGTTATCTTCAACGATCAGAACAAACATCATAGACATCTACCTAACTGTTTAACTTATCTAACTCATATTGATAGAACATTTGAAATTTGTCAAAGCATTAGCATTTTACAAAATTATACGAAGAAAAAAATGGGCAACTGTAAACAGTCACCAACCTGACCAAATTGTACCAGAATACACTACGTAAGTTTATAGAAACTTATAAGATAAAATAATATATATTCAAGATACCAGAATTACCTGTGAAGATGCAATTTCTGCCTCCCCATTTTGGAGAACCCTTGAATCGCCAGCGGGGCTGCTCCCTCCACTAGCCTCCAATTGGCTTCCATTACCATGCACAAATTGAGATACATCCTTTCCATTTGGTTGAATAGTTCTTGATCCATCAGAGTTAGTTCCAGTCTTTCCTTTTGCCTCAGACAACTCAATCTCGAGCTGTTGTAGTGTGTGACTAAGCCTCTCCATCTCGACAAACTGACCATAAATCAACACTCATTAAAACTGAAACTATTTACTTAAAATTAGCTCAAACTGTACATACTGCGGTGATTGCTAACATGTGTCACTAATGTTACACGATAAGCTGTTCTTGCTAAATCACGCAAATATATTTCAATAAAGGTGCATTAAAAAAAGAACGTACTCTATAACAGGGCCAAACTAAATAATACTCCCTCTGTCCAAATAGTAGCGTGTATATTGTTATTTAATTAGTCCCAAATAAATTGTCCACCGTCATAAATGACGTTGTAATCCGCTAATTTTCCTATTTTTCCCTCACTATTAGATCTTGCAATATTTTTAGGTCAAATGTTATTGTGAGTAAATTTAGGGTGATTTTTGCATTAGACTAATTAAAATCTGATTACTTGTACTTATCTTCAATTACAGATTTTTGTTGAATAAAAAATGGAATGGCAGAAGTATCAAATCGACAAAACAAATCAAATATTCTGACAAGCAACCAAATAAAGCCTAATAAGATCGTATCAATCAAGTTGTGTATAACAACCTGTCTTTGGCAACCAACCCAAAGTTGGTTGCATTGTTCTGTTCGCTCCCTCAGTTCAACTTGCAACGTGTGAACTGTAGTTGACTGAAAAGTGTCCATCTCCTGCACTCGTGTGATCCAAGCTTGTGCCTCCCTTATTTGTTCATCTTTATATAAAAGAGCTTCTTGAGCAGCTCTATGCTGAATAGATTATAGCATTTACATCATCATTTCACAAAAAAAACACGCAGTAAGTTAAGAGATATTGTTCACAATGCAACATGAATACCATAAGCAAACAGATAGATAGCATACCTGTTCCTGCAATTCTAGGAACTGTCTTTCCTTTTCTTGAACATGTTCTTGTAAGTCATGGATTTTTTGAAGATGCTGAGCCCTTTCAGCTTCAGAACTATCACGCTCTCTCCTGTAAACGCATTATAAACAGCTTGGATTACAATCATCGAACATTAGAAAAAACCTTAACCGTAAATAGTGCTTAATAAGTTTCGTTGAGAACAAATTTCAAGATATCTATGTATTGAGGCATAGAGCACAAATTTCAATATATCTATGTATTAAGAGTAAGATATTATGAGAATTAAAAAGACAAGACAGATATCACGATATACCTAAAGGTTGCCAGTTCTTTATTCTGTTCTCGTAAGAGGTCCTCTTTAGCCCATGCCTATACCAATAAAGAATAATAATTATAGTAAACACGAAAAAGAATAAAAAAAACACATGAGATGAACGTCTTGGCCCTAACCGCTTCATGATCCAATCTAATTGCATGAAGCTCTTTATCTTTATCATCCAAAGTCCTTTGTAACTCCATAATAGCTGTATCCCTTTCATGTAGTTGCTCCTATATGCACCACATATCCGTTAACCACGTCTTCCTTGATACAACAGTAAATTGCAGCATACATTTGAGATAGTATGTTGATATTTTATGACGTCAAAAATGACAAAAATGGAGCACTTTTACTAACTTCAATGGAATGACAACTATACAATGACCAAAATGAAACACAACCAAACTAAATCTAGGATCAAAGACATTATCACACACCTGAAGTTCAACATTTGCAGTAATGTGCTCTTTGATCTGAGAATCAAAGCGTTCCTGCATTCCCATTACTTCTGATCTAGCTATAAGTTGAGCTTTGAGATTAATTTCTAAATGCTGGAGTTGTTCTCGTTGTTTTATAACATCATCAAGATGCAATTCATGATCAGAGCCTCCATCAACAGTGATTGAAAAATAGTCCACATCTCTACCCTGTATCACGTTAACGATCAATAAATCAAAATCCTATTTTCCCTGATTGATTAACAATCTAGAAAGACCAACTTAAAAAAGCAAGTATTATGGAAGTACGTCATACTGGTTAATTGCGCCAAAAGGTAACACGCTTATATAACATTTGCACCAAAAAAACAAAGAACTTTCACCTTTTTTACAAATTAGGGAGAGGAAGGGGGTGTGTGTGTTGTGAAGAAGGAGGGGGGGCAACCTTAATTAAGCAACGTTTTTACACAAACACAATGATGTTACACGCAACTGCATGAAAAAGTAAGACTCACAAGTTTCCTATTATACACAGCTTTACCTTCTACCTAAACGTTACAAACTTACGTTTCCGTACCTATACGTTTGAAACTTAGGTTTTCGTACAATTGTAATTAATACAATTCCAAAAAAGAAGCAACAAATTAAACCCAAAAGCAAAAAATACATTCAAATTATTTACCACTTAATGTAACGGCATTATACTATGTATACAATTACACGCACATCACATTTTACTACAATAACCTAATCCCTAATGAAACTAACAAGATACCTCTCACACACAGATACCCTTTTAAAGAAATGAATAACGGTTCAAATAATTAAGCAACGTTTTTACACAAATACAATGATGTTACACGCAACTGCATGAAAAAGTAAGACTCACAATTTTCCTATTATACACAGCTTTACCTTCTACCTATACGTTACAAACTTACGTTTCCGTACCTATAAGTTTGAAAGTTAGTTTTTTGTACAATTGTAATTAATACAATTCCAAAAAAGAAGCAACAAATTAAACCCAAAAGCAAAAAATACATTCAAATTATTTACCACTTAATGTAACTGCATTATACTATGTAATAACAATATACACAATCCACATCACATTTTACTACAATAACCGAATCCCTAATGAAACTAACAAGATACCTCTCACACACAGATACCCTTTTAAAGAAATGAATAACGGTTCAAATAAGTATCGAATCAGACAACTTTTTTTTTCTATTTAACATACATAGTTGTAAGTTTGCCAATTGTTGGCATCATCGCGGGTGTTTTTTAAGCTTATTTTTGGGCTTATTATCTCATTTCAGCTTATATAAACCCATAAGTTTCAGCATGAGCCGAAAAAATGCGGCTTACGAAATATAAGCCGAAATGAGATAATAAGCCCAAAAATAAGCTTAAACAAACATCCGCGATGATGCACAAATACAAAAAAACTACACTCACACTTAACTAAATATGTAAAACCCTAACCCTAACCCTAACATTATAATGAAATTAAAATAAAAGTAATTAACCTCAGTGTTATGCTGATTGTGATCAAGATCATTAACAACACGCCATTCCTTCCGACTAGACTGAGATTGAGAGGACGGCATAGTCATGGAAACACCACGCGCCGCCACCGCAGCTTCCATCGTCAAATTAAACCCTCACTTAACAAAACCCCCTTATTTTCAGTCTTCAATTTTGATCTAATTATGAAAATTGAGTAAACCCTAGTTGTGTGTTTGAATCTGATTGATCGGGTCTAAATAAGTTATAAAAAGGGGTTTAAGTGAGTGTGTGTGTTTTTTTTTATAGGGAAGGATATTTTTTTTAGATTGGGTGAAATGTTTTTTTTTTTCATGAGCTCCCGCCATTTGTATGTAGTGTGAAAGAGTTGTTGATTATTTTGAGAGTTTGGGCTTTGTCAATTAGCCCATCTTCTCATATTTCTCTTACACTTTGGACTTTGTTTCTAGTTTCTACGGTGTTGGTGTCATAAGGCTGCGTTATTGACTTATGGCACCGACCAGCATGTGCTCATATTTTGAGTTGTGACTAATGTCGAGACATTAAGCATGTGCTCAGCATCCTTGTTGTGTGTTTTTCTCCTTGCTGTCCGGCATAGATGTTCGAGTTCTCAGGCTTGAACTGCATTTTCAATTTCATTCTTTAGTTTCATGCATTGATTTTTATCTTGCCCATGATCGTTACGTAACTTGTAATACTCTTTGTTGTTCCTTTTACTTTCATCTTTTGAGGGTGGAGGGTCTTGCCATTTGTCTGTGATTTCCCTTTTAATGGCTAAGATATCAGCAAGAGTTTTTGATAGAGTTTTCATGAGGAACTCTTGTGCCTCAATCTTGGGATCACGATGACGTCTCTCCCTTTGTTGACTTGGTCCTTGCTTGGCATCGTGTCTTGCCTAGTAGCTTTCCACGAGCTGCTTACCATAGTTGGTATTGCTCTTATTGTCAGTTATTGCTACATTTGCCTTGGTTGTCTTGGTGAACTCCCTGGAACGATCAAGTAGCTCTTGTCATGTCTTTAGGGGCTTAAGAGTTAGCTTATTGTAAAAATTCCCCTTGAGTATGTTGCCAATGAACGCTGAGAATTTTTTATCGTCCTGACTCCTAGGATCTTGCTTGCTTCGTCATTGAACCTTTCAGTGAAGTCGATTAAAGGTTCATCCTGGATTTGATTTATAAACTGTAAGTTGACATAGTCACCAGTATACTCCATTCTTTGCTGGAAATTCTCAATGTATATCTCTTTGAGATCTTCTTATCCAATGATGTTGTTTTTCACTAAGTTCTTGAACCACAAAGCTGTTTGTCCTGCTAAGGTGCGCTGAACAGATGGGAGGCCATAAGGCTATTTCAAGCATTGGTCTTCGCTGCTACGAATTACCATACATGTGAATAAGATTTTCAACTCCATCTTACACGCGTATGGCAATGGGAATCTTCAAGCCCACTAAGAGTTGATATTTCTCAATCCATTTCACAAAATGGCGCCTTTTAATCTCCAAAGCACAAAGATGTTCAAGCATGTCATTTCTGATTGTCTTGTAGTTGTGTCCCTCATTCTTGTCTAGTACCCTAGTCATTAACGTGTTGAACAAGTCCATAGAGGAAACATGTTGTTGTGGAGTTTGAGCATGGTTGGACATGAGTGAGATAGTTGTTTGAGTGTGTTGATATTCAGGCATATGATGTGTAGACCCGCCTGGATACATGGATTGTTGATAGCACTGGTTAATTGTGACGTAATATTATGATTGTTTTGAGTTAGCGTTGCCCAACCCTCATTTGTATGTGTGATGTCATCAATGACCATAAGCATCAAACATGAATGGGTAGTGGTGGTTGTTGATTTTGTGATTCCAACATTTTCATAAAACAAAATTTTGTAGAAAACAAAGTTATAGCGTATCAATATTAATGGCCCAAGCCCATTACTAACACGCTCAGATCAAGCCCAACACAAGAGCCCATCATCTAATCATCTGATGGTGCCTCACTTACAAACCCAAGCCACAATTGGCCTGGTAACTTATCCCCTACGCATGACTACTCATGTAGGGGACCGTTGTCTCCTCATTGGCACTAACGGTTAAGGATGTACCCATCGACACAAACCAGAACATGAGGAGCACAACCATCGACTTAGGTGGTGTTTGTTTTTTAAGAAATGCCTCTAAACAGCATCTTAATCTGACTCATTCAGACGCGGTCAGACATTTGGGTCATTAAGACTGTTTTTTTTTATGTCATTCAAAGGCAGTAAGAGGCAAACATTGTTAAGAGCGTTTGTTTTTTTCTGGCCATTAAGAGGCAGTAAGAGGCACAAACCTCTTACTGAACTAGATGTGAAGGGGTGTCTTAACACATCTTAATGTCTTTTTTCTTTTTATTTATTTATTTTCTACTTTGCTGTTATTTTTTATAATGTTTTTTTTTATTTCTTGATTTTTTTCTTGTTTTTTTTCTTGTTTCACTTTTATCTTTTGTATTAAAAGTATTAAAATAGAATGATTGCATATGTTTTGTTATATAAAGAATGTATAAGATTATATGAGTCAATTATATTTTGTTCAAATTGAAGGGTACGGTTTCGGACTCATATATTTTAATTCTAACGCGGCTCATTTAGTTAATCGTTTTAAAAGTTCAATTTAAACTCTAACACGTTTATTTTTGTCGAATAAACATGAGATTGCATTTTTTTTAAATACTTTTAACTTTAAATTGATTATATTATAAAATTTATTTTTTGTGCGAATGCAATCGTTTTATATTTAAATTGTAAAAATTATTGTTTAACACATATATACATTTTTACCAAAACAAACAGTTTTATTTCATTCATATTCAGACTTCTCAACCACTTATTCAAATTAAGATGGGAATCAGATTCAGACTTTTCTACCGAATATTCAGATTCAAATGTGCGAACCAGATTCAGATTCAAAGTCTCTTAATAAACAAACAGCACCTTAGTTGTATGAGCCAAGGAGAATGACCAACGCCTTCCTCATGCGTACTGTCCCCAACAACAAAAACCGTTGGTCACTCCCTAAAGGGTTTATCTATAAACCCTAATGTTTCCCTATAATTAGAAAGCATTCACAACTTCACCAAGTAAGTTAATTCACTTAGCATCAAACCATTACTCATAGTAACTCTCACACATTTACAAAGATGGTTTGTTCAAGTGTTACCCGAGATTCATGATCCTTATCATAACCATCGGAGCTCCATTGTCGTTCAATCAACGGGAAAACCAAGCACACACCGAACAGAATGAAACCATCCCAAATCCTTTCTTAAATACGATTTGCATGCCATATGTGAACATGGCGCCATCCGTTAAAGTCATGATATAAAACAACCATAAAATTTGAGCATTATGTACACTTTTCGAAACAAAAAGCCTTTAGACACCACTTTATTTTCTTCTTTCACTAGTTTCTTAACCAATAATGACCGACGATAAACACCCTTAAATTTCAGAACCAACAAAAACCCACTTTGGACATCTCCAAGTGGAAAACCTCACTCATCTTGAGGAAAAAAACATACTCCAAAAAATTAGAGTCATCAGTTAAAAAGAAGCCTCACAAAAAAACTATTGTGGGAGGTGAATGCCACACATGACCACGTTAACTTGCATACAACACCCTCCCATGTAGAGCACCAAGCTCCCAAACCTACTTTTCAAGTACAAGATCCTTAAGAAAGCAAGAAGCTCGATAACCATATTAGGGGGTTTCAAGATATGGTCTTGAAAAAGCAACCTCCATGGGTTTGGGTTAGACAAAGGGCTAAGGCCCCGGGTTAAAAAAGGAAGCAAGCAAAGCTTCATTCAAGCCACACCTACTACTTTGGCTCGCTTAAAACAACTAGAAACAAAAAGGTTGGATAGTTTCCAGGTAAACGCAAACCCACCTATCTATTTTTTATTGCATTTCATTTACCTATCAGCCTTAGAGCACTATACCCTAGACCTGATGATATTGTATAAATCATAGTTATTTTACGAGGCAATAAGCCATAATTTAGGTCCATATTAGTTCTTGTTTAATAGGTATGGGCTAAATTATGTTATAAAATTGTTTTGTAAGGTTAGTACAATGATTTGATGCAAATAAGAGGATTGGAGATGGATGGCGTCAAAGATTTTAAGATTTGATTTTTGTTAAAGACCATAAATCCATACACTCATAAGCATAAAGTTATATGCTTGCTACAATGACAACAAGTTCTGGAAGCACCATAAAGCCGTACGGTTTTGGACGTAAAGCCATATGCTCAAGAACACCTAATATGTCAATATTGTAGCATACAACCATACACTTAGAGCATAAAGCCGTATGCCCTCTGCACAAACTATAAAAACCCATGAAAATTATGGTTCTGGACATTATCTTCACCATTCACACATAAATCGATCAATGGGCAATTTGTAACGATTTTGGGGCTTTTTGGAGCACATGAAGATGAGAAGAGCACAATCCAATCCATCCAAACATCTTATCTTTTTATTGGTTAATTCTAAACTTTTGAACTTGATTAAGATTTCCTTTGTTTTGATTGCTTTTGTTTTTTACTCACTCAATATTAGTGAGTAGTTTATTGTATTTGCTTAGGCTAGATGAAACTTGTTAGGAATAATTGTAATACTTAGTTTCTACTAGTAGGTATGTAGTTCCTACTGGTAGAGTAGTAGTTATATCCCGACTGGCAGGTAATTATATATCCTGCAGGGTAAGGGTTATATCATAGTTTGAGTCCTGATAGGGGGGTGCTAATTCTATTTTCCACTGGTAAGTACTTAGTCCTGGTAAGTCAAATAGTTATCCAAGATCAGTTATAGTTAGATATATATGAGTTATATGCATGAGAAAAATTAGGACTAGTCCATGCATACTAATCTCATCGTGAGATTTTATAGATCCGATTAGTTTACACACTAATAAAAAGAACCCACGGCTTAGGGAAATGAGGAGATCCAAAGAAAAACACAATTCTCCTTGTTCGTTAATAGAAATCTATAGAAGGATCTTTTAGTTTTTATCAGTCCTATTCTTCTTATTAGTTGTATCTATATTCGGCGTAGACATTAGCTTTTCTAAGCAAGAGTCTCTCTTGTGTTTAGCTTGTGATTACATAGGCTATTCACCATCCTTAACAGGCAGTAAAGATCTATCTAGTGTGGGATCCAACAAGAATTATTAGGAATAATTGTAATACTTAGTTTCTACTAGTAGGTATGTAGTTCCTACTGGTAGAGTAGTAGTTCCTACTGGCAGGTATGTAGTTCCTGCTGGTAAGGTTATTATCATAGTTAGTCCTGGTAGGCTAAGTCTAGTTCCTACTGGTAGAGTACTTAGTCCTGGTAGAGTCAAATAGTTATTCCAGGATAAGATTTTAGTTAGTTAGAGATGAGGATATGCATGAGATAAATTAGGGAGAGTCATGCATATCATTCTCACGTGATTTTAGGAGATGCCAATTAGGGTTTCATTACTATAAAAAAGACCCACGGCTTAAGGAAATGTACAGATTCAGAAAATATAATTCTCCTTGTTAATTAATAGAAATCCATAGAAGGATCTTTTAGTTTTTATTAGTCCCGTTCTTCTTATTAGTTGTGTCTATATTCCGCATAGACATTAGCTTTTCTAAGCAAGAGTCTCTCTTATGTTTAGCTTGTGATTACATAGGCTATTCACCATCCTTAACAGGCAGTAAAGATCTATCTAGAGTGGGATCCAACAAAATTCATCAGTGAAAGTGACAAAGTAGCTAACTCCTTGTCTTGACACGGTTTTAAATGGGCCACATACATCAGTGTGTATTCGTCCAAGTACATCTTTGGCCCTTTCCACTTGATGTGTGTAAGGTTTTCGTGTCATCTTTCCAGACATACAAGAGACTCATTTTTCAAAAGCCCAGTTATATTAAGAAGTTCATCATGTTGCAACTTCTCAATGCGTTTCTTGCTAATGTGTCCAAGACGACAGTGCCACAAGAGAGCAGAGTCCAAGTTTAACTTGGATCTTTTGTTGCTTACAGCATACATAGAACTATCATTTGTATTAGAATTAGACAAATCAATCTCAAAAATACTTGCCCTTAGGACAGCACTAAAATAAACCATATTATTCCTAGAAACTAAAATTGCCTTATCCACGAAACGGTTAACAAAACCATCGTCATACAAACGAGAAACTGAAATGACTCCTCTAGTAATAGAGGGATCATAATGACAATTGTTCAAAATAATAACTAGTCCGCCAGGGAGACATAAATGAAAAGATCCAATTGCTTCAACTGTTGCACGCTGACCATTGCCCACGTACAAACTTAAAGCTTCTAGATTCGGCTTCCTACTTCCCCTGAGACCCTGAATTGTATTACAGATGTGAGTACCACAACAAGTGTCATAAACCCAATATTTATTAGGAAACGTATATAGTTCTATAGTGAGGATACCTGAACCGCTAGCTCCTTAAGATAGCTTCTTGTTCTTCAGCAACTCGGCTAAATACTAAGGACAGTTCTTCTTCCAATGACCTGTATTACCGCATTGAT
>BQNB010089149.1:0-10834 GCA_026074375.1 Tanacetum coccineum
CAAAACGGACAAAACCGAGCACGGAATGGAAAAGCGTGAAAAGTCAAAGTCAACCAAAGTCAACCAAAAGTCAACCCCGACAAAGCCAAAAGTCAAAGACAAAGCCGTAAACGAAGAAATACTTAATGGACCAACCCGCACCCATTTAATGGGCCGGGTCAACCCATTAAGCTATTTATACAAGTCAAAGAAGCCCAAAAAAATAAGTTGAAGGGGCATTTCTGCCAACCGCTCAAACTTATAACCATACAAGGACAAGCCATGCAATAACAACATGAGGGGCTTATCCTGCCAAATCCTCAAAAGAGTTATAACACCACAAGGGCCATACGTATATAACCTTGAGGGGCCATTTTTGCCAAACCACCAAACCTTTACCCTGCTCATAATCAAATCACTGTTTATCTCTTACATTTTCCCGCCAAGCCTAAAACACCCATTTTAGCACTATTCACCATCACTTTCCTCAAACCCCACCTTATAAACAACAATTGCCACCTTGGCAATCCCCTTTAATCCCATTGGTCCATGATAAAAAGGCAAAGATTGAAGGGATGAGATCAAAAGACTTGGGTTCTACTCAATTTGGACGGCTTGGATGAGCTTTTGAAGTCCCTCACACAACAAACACACTCTTATTTCCTCTCACAAAGAAAGCACAATGGGAAGAAGAAAAAGATTGAAGAAAGACCTAAGTCGTTTTTGTATAAATAGAACCCCCATTGTAGCCATTGAGGCAACTAGTTTTAATTTTAGTAATTTTACTTAATGTTTTTTTATCATTGTCTTTTAATTTGAGAATTTTATGTTTTAAAATCTGTCTTTAAGCACTTATTGTCTTTAAGTCTTGATTAAGTTACTAAGAACCCTTGTTTTGAACTTTTATAAGCTGTTTTTATTAAGTACATTAAACTGATTAAGTAGCAAAGAAAATTCACAAAAAGAATTCACCCCTAAATTACCACAGCTTAATTTTTGGATAATAAGCCAGTTTTGGATGGGCTTATGGACTCTTACTAGCTTGTTTCATACAAGCTAGAGCTTGTAGATAAGCTTTTAAAAGCTTTGTTTGCCTTATTTTGAGCAAAGGCCTTTGTAAGTTTCAAATTTCAATTTTTAGCTTATTACTGTAGCATTGCTTATTTACTGCTTATTTATGTTATTTATTGCTTGTGTATGTTTGTTTTATGCTTCTATGTCATTTGTGCAAGTTTACTTAAAATATGTCCATTTTAGCTTGTTAAATTGCATAATCTGTTCTAGCTTAATTCATTGCTTATTGGTTGTTGAAATTTGATTAATCTTGTTTTTTTAACTTTTTTAACATCTGGTATTTTGAGAATTGTGCTTAAATCAGTCTTAATCAATTTTAAAATGACTTTTAAAAACTTAAAGGGGTGTTTGGGTTAAGGGTTAAAATGGGTCAGAATTGTAGTTTAACTGGGTTGGGACACTAAGTCATATTTAACTAGCTTAATTTAGTAGTTTTAATCTGATTTTAGAGGTTGTCAAAGTTTAGAACTAAATTTTTTGGTTATTAGTCATCATAGTTTAAATCTGTGTTGTTCTAGGTAGCTTAATCCATTCATAGGGTTAGATTTTTGCTTGTTGAGTTTTTGTGATGTTTTTGAGTTGGTTTAAGTGTTAAAAAAAGTTAGAACTAAGGGTCTTAAGCCTGCAAGTGTGGTTTATAGTTTTACCAATCCTGTCAAAATTTTAACTAAGTGTTGAAAAAAATAGCTTTTTCATTTGCTCATTGTTGCTTAGTCTTAATTTCAAAATGTTTTTTGAAAGATGATACTTGTTCTTTGAGGTCAAATCTCAATCTGTTTGTAGGTCTTAAGGTTATAAGGATCTGTTTGAGGGCTTATTTTTAAGCTCAAAGTAGGTATTTTGCAAAGATTGAAAATAATTTCTAAGTGTTGAATCTGAGTGAACAGCCATTTCCATAAGCTTTTTCATGGCTTATTTGTGTTTCAAACTCCATTTTGTTTGCTGATTATTATAGCTTATTGGATAAGCTTTTAGGTCATATAAGCTGCTAAGCCATAAGGTTCCATCTTTAAGCTTAAAAATAAGCTCAAAAGTGGTCCATTTGGCTGTTTTGTTAACAGAATTTAGCCATTTAGCTTTTTAGCTTATTTGAGCTTTTTAGCTTTTGAAATTGCTTAAGTAGTATTTAGTTTTGCTTATTAGGATAGTCTAAGTCCCATTTAGCTTATTTCCTTTAGGTTAAATCTTATTTGAGCTTATTTGCATTTTAGCTTAGAAAATTTTAAGTTTTTAAGCTTTATTAGTTAATCTGTCATTTAACTTAGTATTAGCTTATTCTAGTTGCTTATTGGTGATCTTTCATGCTTATTAGGACTAGGCCTTTACCTGTTTTAGCTTATTTCCCTTTTTCAGTTGCTTATTAGCTCTAAAAAAGCTAATCATTTTCCTTTTATATCATTTAGTGTAAAAAAGCCCTCTGTCAGGTTTCAAGTGCTTAATTTGTGCTTATTTTTAAGTTAAAAAAAAGTCATTTTTTAAAGTTGTATATTTCTGCTTATTCTAGCTTTTCCAAAAAAAACTTGCAAAAAGCAAAAACGGGGAAATTGGGAAGTTGAGGGTGAGCAAGGCTCGAACCCTCAACCTCAACCAAATTCAACCCGTTTATCACACACCCTTTACCGCTGCGCCCTTGGGACTTTTTCGTTATAAGTCCCAAGTGGTTAGTTATTTAAGGGCTTTTTAGCATGTTAAGCATTCAACCCTTTTGGGCTTATTTACGGCTTATTTATAGGCTGTTTGTCCAAGTTTGTATTTTTCCTAGGATTTTCATAGCTTAAAGTATTTTCTTGCAATTTTTCAAATTTTTCCCATTTCATTTAGTAATTTTAATAAAATTTTCTTTTTAAAATTGTTTTTAATTAATAAAAAATTAAATAAAAATCAAAAAAAATATAATTCTTTTTTAGAAAATTTTCTTTTATCATTTAGCACCTAGGAAAATTAAATTTGCTTTCGTAGGGTTAATTTTGTAAAATTTAGTTTTTTAAAGAACGGGTTTCGATCTCGTTCTCGTTTTTAGGGTTAAAATCATTTTTAGCTTTCATTTTTAGGTTTTCTTTAATTGTTTTTGCGATTTAATTATAGAATTAGTAATCCAAACCTAAAAATCTTAATCCATTCAAAAACGCGATCACGAACGTTTTTTATTTTCAATTCGCACCTCGTTGGGAGAACGACCCGGGGGATTTTTGAATTTCCTTTGGTCAAACGGAATTTCTTTGAGTCTTTCGGAATACTTGCTTACTATAATTGAATTATAATTATTAATTTTCCTTAATTATATATATTATTTATATATACTAAAGGTCAAAATCTTTGGTTATCAGCGTTAATGCTTAATTAGATTTTATAAAGCTAAATGGTAAATCTCTATTCAACTCTCTTCGAGGATACGACCCCGGACTAATAGTTATTACTTTTCCTAAAGTAATTCTATCTCTAAACGGTAATTTATTACCGACCGCTTTACACGTGTCAGTCAACTATTACGTGTTAAAGGATATAGGTTATTGGTTACGCTTAGGGGTTAAATTAATGTGACCAATGATAACCTAATGCACATGACCCATGACCCATGTTAATTACCCATTATCACCAGTCATGGATGTGTCGTAACATGACACTATAAGCCACTATAACCCAATGCATATGACCCATATAATGTCAAATATCCATCAATGAATGTGATCAGTGATAACCTAATGCATATGACCTATGACCCATGTGAATTAGCCATTATCACCGGTCATGAATAGGTTCCATTACACTATAAGCCACTACAACCCAATGCACATGACCCATGACCCATGTTAATTACTCATTGTCGATCACAAGTCATGTATTGGTCAATAACATGACACTATAAGCCACTACAACACAATGCACATGACCCATGACCCATGTTAATTACCCATTATCACTAGTTATGGATGTGTCGTAACATGAAACTATAAGCAACTACAACCCAGTAAACATGACCCGTGACACATGTTAATTATCCATTGTTACCAGTCATGGATGTGTCATAACATGACACTCTAAGCAACTACAACCCAATGCATATGACCCATATGATGTCAAATACCCATTAATGAATGTGACCAATGATAACCTAATGCACATGACCCATGACCCATGTGAATTAGCCATTATCACTGGTCATGCATGGGTTCCATTACACTATAAGCCACTACAACCTATAGTTATAGTGTGAAGGTTATATGAATTGTATTAAAGTTATTAAAGATGGGCACGTTAATTTTGACATTTGAGGAGGCCATGAAATCCGTAACGCATATGTCTTAGTCTGAACACTGTGTGAAACTATATTTAGGGTAGCGTTAGATAAGTTGGGTACGGTAACCCGACCCTTGTGTATTATGTTTAATGGTCAACGGTATGTTCAATTCCTAGATTGGTTAGTACGAATGTTTTTTTTAAATGCTTTTCCGGGGAAAGCCAAACATTATGTTCGTAGGTTGCTAATGGAAGCCATGTTTTAGTTTAGAGGCTTCTACTCTTAAAATATAAATGCTTTACCAAATTTTAGTTTAAATCAACACCGGTCTATGATATGTGAATGGCGGGACTTCAAAATTTTAGTTTCCATCTCAAATTTTCATTCTCACTTTACAAAAAATTTCAATCTCAAAAAACTCTAACCTCCTTCTCCACAATCTCTCCTGTCACCATAACCATCTCCATCATCAAGCCACCATCTACCTAAACCCTAACCCTCCATCTCTATAGCTGTTGCGCTCCACCTCACCATCCCATCTTGTCAACTTTTTGGAGAGCATACATCGCACCCTTCTTCTTAGAAAACACCATCTCCATATGTGAAGCATAGACCACATACTTCTTAAACATGATTGGTGGAATATGAATGATTCCTAGAGACATCGTGACATCCTCAAATAGAAGATTTTTGAGGTACTTCCCTTAACTAAGTATGAAATTGTCTCACTATGAATATCATAGGTCGATTTAAATTTTATACAATGGGACATCAAATCAAACATCTATATGATTACAGATGGGTTCAATAGGTTCATCCTTTTTTTATTATAGATATATCATGATATTTCCAATGGTTGGTATTTAGTTTGCAAGGAGAATAAGGTAAATAATTATTTACTTTCTCTAATTGCAGAATTGTTATTTTAATTTAATTTCTTGGTTAGGAGTTTGTGACTACTCGATCATTATTTTAGAAAAGTCAAGATTGAGGTATTGTCCAGTTTAATACGAATCATTAACTTGATGTGTTCATATTATCTTCGTCAATTCTATCATCTACTGTTTGCGTTTATATTCACTTTTCTTGCGCTTAGTATACTATTTTAACATCAGTTTTACATATTATCTCTAAAGGGTACATGCTAAGCCGTTTTCAGCAGCCCAAACACCAATTAAAACGACCTTAACACTACTTAAAACTGCATCTTTTCAACAAACCAAAACATAACATTAATAGAACGAAACACCATATTAAAACTAAACTTTTCCAGCAGCCCCAAACACCACTTAAAAATTCTGTTTCACCATTTCTATAATATGTGCATCCGTTTCAAGTAGTTATGCAAACTTTGGTTGCGACTTTGTTCTTGCAAGGGTTGCCTTCAGTGATCAGCCTACTGCAATATTCTGAGATAGTATGTCCCTAAGTCACCCATTACCCTTTCAGAAATTGTTCTATAATTTTGTTTTACCATAACATTATTTAATTGAATAGCATTATGTTCAATGTACTCATAGGATTATCTTGGATCAAGATGGTACAGGGCTTCTGAGCTGTGTGGAAGTGAGTGTTTATTTCAAAGATAACAATTATAGAAAACTAGAAAAGGGGAGAGGCTGTATAGTTTTACCAATTAAAATTTTAATTTCAAAATCTTTAGGTTAATTATTTAGTAGATCTAGTAACAAGTAATGATTGAATGAATGGAAATAGGAAATAAATGAAAAGGATATATACGACACAAGTATTTATAGTGGTTCGGCTACAAGGACTCCTTTCTTGCCCTAATCCACTCCCCGAGTCACCTACTCGAGAGTTCGTAATCACTATGTACATAAGCTCCTTATATTGGCGAAGAAGCCTCGCAACGTTGCTTACCCTTTATCCGGTACTAAGCTAAATATCGAGTCTTAACACGGTAGAACCAACACTACGTCGCTTATCCTTTATTTGGTACTAAGCTAAATACCGAGTCTTAACACGGGTATACGCAGTCCATTAATTGGTTGGAAGTTGAGTTTGAAAGAAGAAGAATTACCAAAGAAGATACATGTGAACTCATATACAAGGAGATTGATTACCATCCTGATATGTTAAGAAGGTAAACAATAGAGTCTCATTCATTTTACATGTTAGGAATCTGACCATTTATTCGTGTTAGTATTCATGATATGCAAAACCACCTGTTCTTAGAGTTTTTAAATAAAATTACCATAAATTTGACCTGATGTAGCAAGCGACATTTGTACACTGTATTTCTGGTGAATATAGGGAAGAAGTTATCCCTAAAAACCATGAATGAGGTCTTGTTGCTCTTGAGAAAGACTATGAGGAAGTCGGCAAGAGCTGAAGAGGACATGAAAGAAAAGAAGAGTACTAGATTCGGTCTTAACCTTAAAACCTTTAGACAAGCCGGATTAAACAACGGAAATCATAAGCTTCGATTACCTAGTGTAACAATTGTCCTAAGTGCTAATTTAATCGTAGAATGGCCATCAAAGATATCAAGTGTTCACTAATTATGTGACAAGTTTTTTTAATCAACGTGTGCTTTTTTTGTCCAGTAGTCTTTTTTGTGGTATTTATTAAAATCTCAGCAGCTGTTGGTAGACCAAATAATAAGGTTTAAGTAACATAGATTTGCAAACACAGACAAGAGCATTGAGATAAACTATTGAACCAAATTTTAGAAACTTCCACACTAAGAGAAAGCTTTTATGTTACAAGGATAAAACGTAGTAACATTGGTAATTTACTATTGTACGAACTTTCCTTACTAGATTGCAGTTTTGAAACAAGTAAGTAAATATTTGTTAGACTACTGAATACCTTATGATTTAGACTAGGACTTACATGAAATAAAAAAGGTGAGTGGTTACATTTGATTTTCGATAGGTTTTAAACATATCTTTTTCATTACATGCATATTAAAGTAACAACCTAGCATCTGCATTTGTTAATACATATAATTGCAACCTTTGTATCTTTGTATATCACTACTGTTTCTATATAAGCAATTTCCAAGTATAATGAGTTTTGTGATCTTTTGTAATTGTGTATCTAAAAGCTTGTGAAAAAACATGGCTCTAGATAAATGAAGATGCGAGAGCAGGTCCCATTTCTTTGTGTCAAGGTACCAAAATATATATGGTCTTCATTGTAATTTGATACATTAGTTCTATTATAAAAATTGGAATCTGTTTCCAGATAGTTCTTAGTCAAATTAAGCCATTAACGGAGCAACAACTCATGGCGATATGTAAAGTGAAACAAGCAACACAAGAGGCAGAAGAAGCACTCTCACAAGGACTTGATGAACTGAATCAATCTCTTATGTTGTATTTGAATAGGAAACATTGTTTTGTATTTACAACATATTCATTACATTTAGTATAAAAATGACAAGTTAGTTTTGTAGCAGTTTTATGTTTAAGATGTTTTGCGCGTTTTCAATATTCATATTACGTCCACTTATACTAATCCATATTATTATGACGCTTTAACAAGCCCATCGGGCGGGTTTATGAAACGTGGTGTGTGGTGTGTTGTTTGTTATTTATAGTACCTAATAATTGCTTCTTTACTAGCTTGTTTATCTTCTATTTGTTTCCACCATTTAACACTGAATTATCTTATAAGTAATGGTGGGGAACTTCCTTGCCGTTCTTGTTTCTTATGAGTAAAAGACATAATCCATGGTAACTTGAATACTGCTGCAAACTGTAATGTATATTCGAACATAGGAACTTCTTCTTGTTTAAATAACTCTTTAAAGTGTTCATAACCTGCTAATATTTTTAGAGGAAAAGCTTTTGGAATAATACCAAAATATTGAAACCATTTGATAAACCATTTTGGGTATTCTAAAGAGAAATCTTGTGAAAAGTGAAAAACCCAGGTATGGGAAAAAGCCCTTAGCAAGAATGCTTTATTCCATGCTTCAACATAATCATGATAGGTATAGCCTGGCCATTCTGGGAATTTAGATAAAACTTTAATAGTGAAAGCTCTATTTCCCCAATCTTCTGGTGATAAAATCTTGTTAATTTTAACTTTACTAAACTTTATTACTTTTGGATCATTTGGATCAAAATTATGTTTGACTTGAATAGATTGTGTATCAATTAATATCATCTCATAATATTCTCGAGTTTGAAAATCATTTGTACAAAAATTAGTGTTTTTGGGCCATAAATATTCTAGTAATACTGGAAAGCCTTGATTTAACTTTTGTTCTTCAAAAGGTTCTAGAATCTTAACAGTCTGTTTATGTTAGTTTGTGTAGAATTGAACTTCTGTATTTATAGAAGGAGATTTTGGTCTGTTTGGTGAAGAAATTGATATAGGAGATTTATTGTAGGGACTAATGACTGGTGGCATTCCTTGTAAATGAGCTAATGGTGAATAAGGTGGTCTGTTTCTGGGTCTAGTTATTGAACTATAAGTAGGTATAAGAGGTGTGAATCTATTTTGAGTTGGTGTTCTGGGTGATGAAGGAGAAGGTAATATGGGTCTAGGAATAATGATTCTTTTGTCTGGATTCATCCTTGTAAAAATTCTCTAGATAAGAAATCTGGTAGATGATTATTCTCTCCTTTAATATGTTCAATAGTAAAATCAAAATTACTTAAAATAGCTTGCCATCTAGCAAAAATTTGTTTAGAAATTAAATTCTTGACATCTTTTTCAATAATAAATTTTGCTGAAAGACAATCAATACGTAATAAAAAAGGTTTCATATATAGATCATCTTCAAATTTTTTAATGTTTAAAACAATACTTAAAATTTCTTTTTTAATAGTAGAATAATTCTTTTGTGTATCATTCCAAGATCCAGAATAAAATCTAACTAATTGTTCTGTCTTACTATCTTTTAATTTTTGCTTTAATATACCTCCATAACCTATGTCACTAGCATCTGTTTCAACTATAAGACTAGCCTCAGGATGTGGTATATTTAGGCATGGTAATTCTTTTATCTTATCTTTTATGGTTTTAACTATCTTTGTATGTTCCTCAGTCCAGTGGTTAGATTCTTGTTAATCCTTCATAATAAAGGTTCCATATACTTCCTAAATCTTAAAAGAAATCGGAATAATAATTAAGACATCCTAAAAATGCTTTGTAACTGTTTTGTGACTTAATGTCATCAGGAATTTATTTTAAATTCTAGCACTTTCTATTGATTGTTTAATAGTTTTCCTTGTACTATATTGTGACCTTAAAAATCTTATCTCACTTGATTAGTAAAATTAAAAATTTCTCCATATGTTATTTCTCTATACGGAATCATATTATTATATATGCTGGCTAATTTACTTCTTACTTTTTCTGCAAATAATCTAGGTAATCCTGCTATAAATCTTTCTTTCCAATATGCTTCTCTACAATCTGGCCTAGTCATTACTTTGGTTATAAATACATCTTTATACCATCTAAAATTTGATAATTTTCTACAAGTTAGATTTAATAATATAACTGAATTTCTTTCTTGATAAGCTGTTGGATCTCCAACAAAGTTTTTAAGTATAGCAAATATTAAAGTATTTGTCATATCTTCAATTTGTGTTTCAGTTTGCATATTATTTACATTTGTAATTATAGTCTTTTTAGCATTTAATATTATAAATTTTTCTGCTTCTGTAAGATAACTATCCCACCAGCCTTTTAAAGTGCCAGTGAAACCTGCAATTAAATGTTGAACTATTTGTAATTCATTATTTTTATGAGCTTTATAGGCATTAGCTGCCATAGTCATTTCTTGTAATAAATTAGATATTTGATGTTCTGTTTGACCATCAATATTCCATTCATATATTTCAGTACCACTATAATGTGCTTGTGATAAGGTATTTCTTTCTTCAAATCCCATATCTGGTAGTGTAGGTCTTCGATAATAATTTCTTCCTTCTGCTGTAGGAGTGTATGTATTATATTTTATCTTATTTATTTCAAGATTATCTTTAAACTGTTCTTCTAAATCTGTCATTTCATGATCTGTCATATCATCTTCATTTATATTATTGATATTTAGTTTGAGTAATTTTTCATTTATTTCTTTTAATATAGATTCTTGTTCTCCTATGTTAATTGGCGTATCTATAGTATAAGGTATAAATATAGGATTTTCTTCTATTTCTATTGTAGTTTGTGATGTACTAGCTTCTTCTATTTTAGTGTTACTAATATTTTCTATTCTGTCTAACTGTTGTCCTAAAGTATTTAACATTTCATTAGTGTAATTATTTTGGTAAATAATAGTAGATAAAGATTTTTCATTATCTTTATTATGTTTTGCTAAAGGGATACCAATTATTTCTTTATTAATTAATATATCTTTATTTGGAGGGTGAATACTATTTATAGATTCATTTGTTTTTAAATCATTATAAGTTTTAATTATGTCAGTAGTAGCTTCTACTTAGATTTTATTCTGGATCTTGGAATGATACACAAAAGAATTATTCTACTATTAAAAAAGAAATTTTAAGTATTGTTTTAAATATTAAAAAATTTGAAGATGATCTATATATGAAACCT
>BQNB010089150.1:0-27478 GCA_026074375.1 Tanacetum coccineum
AAGGCACAATCATAAGCTAATAATATCCTAATAGACTCAAGTCTAGCAACTGGGGCATAAGTTTCATCATAATCGATCCCCTCTTGTAGATTATAACCTTGAGCAACTAACCTAGCCTTATTTCGAGAAATAATACCGTTCTCATCTAACTTATTTCTAAATGCCCACTTAGTTCCTATGATTGTCATATTCCTAGGTTGTGGAACTAATTCCCAAACGTCGTTAGCAACGAATTAATTTAATTCTTCTTGCATGGAGACTATCTAACTTTAATCTCCTAACGCTTCATTCACATTCTTAAGTTTTATAGTTGATATAAAACAAACGAAGTTACTTTGATTTTGGGCTTGTGACCTAAGGGTTCTTTGGTTAAGGTTTCCTATGACATTTTCTAATGGATGGTTCCTAGATTCCTTAATGTTGACTATTTCATCAATCTCTAAAGTTTCATCCACAATGTCATTTTCAAGGTTTTTTTTTCGGTGACCTTGATTGCTTCTTCTTCATCTAAGTCATCATCCACCAAGGGTGATGTCTTAGAGGGTGGAGGAGTTTCATCGAATGTCACGTTAAGTGATTCTTTGACTTTCCTAGTGTGTTTGTTTAGGATGATGTAGGCTTTACTATTTTGAGAATAACCTAAAAAGACACCTTCGTATGACTTTGGGTCAAACTTGGTAAGGTAGTCTTTTGTGTTCAAAATGAAGCACTTGCTTCCAAACACTCTAAAATAATCTAATGTAGGTTTCCTACCTCTTAAAAGTTCGTAAGGTGTTTTTCCAAGAATGGCTCTAATGAGAATTCGGTTGAGAATGTATGTTGAAGTATCTACGGCGTTACACCAAAACTTTTGTGGTAACGATTGCTCATTCAACATAGTCCTACTCATTTCTTGAAGTGTCCTATTTTTCCTTTCGACCACGCCATTTGATTGAGGAGTGCGTGGAGCCGAGAAGTTATGTGTAATACCGTTGGTATTACAAAACTCTCCAAATTGCACCTCATTATCAAATTCTCTACCGTGGTCGGTTCTTATTGACACTATTGAACAACCTAATTGGTTTTGAATTTGCCTACTAAATATTTCGAATTGATCGAAAGCTTCGGTTTTGTCCTTAAGGAATCTAGTCCAAGTATACCTAGAGTAATCATCTACTATGACTAGGGTGTAACGGTTTCCTCCGTAACTCCGTACGGCGGATGGACCGAAGAGATCCATATGGAGAAGTTCTAAGCATCTAGTCGTTGAGACTACATTCTTAGCTTTGTGACTAGCATGAGCTTGTTTTCCCATTTTGCAAGCATCACAAAAATGTTGATCAAACTTAAGCTTAGGTAAGTTTCTAACTAATTCCTTAGAAGCCAACGATTGAATGAGACGCATGTTTGCGTGACCTAACCTCCTATGCCACAATGTGGAATTTTCATCAATCGTAGCTAGACAAATTTGATCCTTCGGCTTATTTCCTAATTTCATCACATATAAGCCTTTCTTCCTAATACCTCTACCTATGACTTTACCGTCCTTAGTGATTTCACTATCATGTTCAGAGAAAGTTACTCTACACTTATTTCTAGACACTTATTATTGGTCACATATTTGTTCATATACATAGCAAATTAAAGACCTAAGTTATCAAACATGTTCCTACATACTATTTTGAGAGAGTCATTAGATAATCATACCTTTGCCAATGATGTTACCTATGCGAAGATTACAACCAAAAATGATGTTACCATCCAGTGTATACCATTTGTAATAGAGAAGAGCTTTCGTTGCCCGACATATGTTTATATGAGAACCGCTATCCTTAGATCCATTTCGTCTGCTCCAAGTCGACTCCAAGCATATCTATATATATAAGACAAATAACTCAAACATTTTGTCCCACTATCTCATGTTCCAAAAAGTTTGTTTTAGTGGCCAAGAACAGTGCCCTTGCATTTTGATAGCAATAGTTGGGATGTGAAATGGAAGACACAATCCCATGGCAAAAGTTAACTTTGACATGGAAAGTTGTTCAACTTATGGGAAAAGCCATGAGGTTGGTTTGTCGACCAACGTGTCTTTTTTGGTTTCGGTGTTTTAGGAACGAGAAAATTATTATTGACTCTCTAGTGATGTGGAGTTTTGATCTAAAATTGGGTTTAGAAAATCTAAACTCCGGTTTTTTGACAATGGCTATAAAATTGTTATAACTCATTGTCACTACATCGGAACTTTGGCATTGTTTACAATTTATGTGTTTTTGGGTCAAGGACCCAATATGGATTTTGAAACGAACACATCTTTTTAGATCCAGAACGTGCAGGTGGCGGTCCCATATGTGATTTGGGGCCGCCTGGTCATTAGGGGGCCGCCATATTTATGGGACCTCCCATCAAATACGCCTTTTTCTGATATTTTACAATTTTATTCCATAGTTCCACTAGAATGAGCTTCAAAGAATTAAACCTAAACCTAAATTTACACCGGAGGGTTTTTGATTAACTTACATTTCATTTAAGCAATGTGTACTCTTTTCAAATTTGTTTAATCTAGTAGATTCATCTTTGAGTTTTTCATTTTCAATTTTAAGTACATGACACTTTGCACAATCGAGATCAACTCCCTTATTTTTCTCGAGTGTGGACAATTTATCTTTTAATTCTCTAAGCTTATTTTCTAGACAGTTTCTAGTAGCTTTTAACTTTTTGTTTTTAGTGATTATCTTTAGACTCATTTTGCATAACTTATTATATTCGTTGTCTAAAGCTATATCATCAATTGATGAGTTTTTATCACTAAAGTAAGATGATTCGGAACATACCTCACTTGATGCATGAGCTACAAGACACGTTTCATCTTTGACCTTTTCATCATCTTCTTCACCGCTATTGCTCCAAGAGCCTTCGACAAAAGCTCTTTGGTTTCTATCTTTTGGTAGTTTTGGACATTCTCCAATAAGATGATTTGGGTCGCCACATCTAAAGCATTTTCTATCACCTTTACCGTTCTTGTCATCACGACTTCTTTGGAACGCCTTTTTGTCATTCCGAGGTTGTCTCATGAATCTATCACTTCTTTTAAAGAACTTCTTGAAGTCTCTTACCGCTATGGCGTACTCTTCGTCTTCACTACCGGAAGTCGAACATTCTTCATAACTAGATTCTTTCTTAGCCTTTAAAGCAATAGATATTCTTTCAACTTTTTCTTTGACTATTTCGGAATCTTTCTTGATGATCATTTTGTGAATCTTGAGGTTCTCGATTAGTTCATCAAGAGATAGTGACGTTAAGTCTTTCGACTCTTCAATCGCCGTGACCTTTGCTCTCCATTTAGGATGTAGAGCTCTAAGAAACTTCCTTACGTAGTTCTTACTAGAATAACCTTCATCAAGAGCTTTAAGACTAGTAATAATAGTATTAAATCTAGCAAAAACACTATCTATAGATTCGTCTTCAGAAATGACGAATTGTTCATATTGTTGAACCAAAAGGTCGATCTTATTATCTTTGACTTGGCTATTACCTTGATGGGTGATTAACAAAGTTTTTCAAATTTCTTTTGCCGTGTTACACATGAAAATTCTTTCATATTCTTTTCTTGGCAAAACATTGTAAATAACCATTTTTGCTTCATTATTTTTCGCAAGTCTCTTTTTGAGATCATCGGTTTGTTTTTCAAAAGGGATAACCTCATCTAATTTGGTTTCCAGATTTTGTACAATAGGTTGAAAATCACCATTGGTAATAACATGCCAAAGATCTAGATCTTTTGATTTAACATATGTCTCGAATCTATTTTTCCAATAAATAAAACTATCGCTTTCAAAGAGTGGTGGTCTTTGCATAGATTGCCCTTCTAGATATTTGTCGAAATCCATAGATCGATCCAAGCTTTAAAATACAATATATTTTAAAAATCTTGAGTGACCTTGCTCTGATACCAATTGTGAAAACTAGAAGGGGGGTTGAATAGTTTACACATTTGTTTTACGTTTCAAAAGTTTACTTTCAAAAATCTATAGATCCGAGTTATATGTTCAATCAAATCACAATATGAACAAGCAATAACTATCTAAACTAAAACACGATAACAACAATAATAATGTAAAGAGATAAGGAAAGAAACAACCAAACCAAGACACCAAGATTTTATAGTGGTTCGGCTACGAAGCACCTCTTCGCCCTACTCCACTCCCCGAGTATCCGACTCGAGATTTTACTATGTCAACAAGCTCCCTTTAGGCGGAGAAAACCGTTTACACGTCGCTTACGTTATTTTCCGACACTAAGCTAAATGTCGAGTCCTAATCTTAGCTAGAACCAATCTACCACTTCACAAGATATACACACTCACAAGATCTACACTATCGGATCTACACAATATCCGAATCACACAAATACACAAGATAAATACAATAGAGTTTTGGTACTTAGAAGAAAGGAGGATAGATCACTAATTAACACTTCGTTTCTTGACGAATACGAGTGTTCTTCTCTTGCACTTGAATGAGAGGGAAGAGATGAGAAGAAGAGATTAGATCACTTGAAACAAGATCTAAGTATGTTAGTGATCAAGAGTTTTAGTGAGAGAAAGAAGGTTTAGAGAGAGAAAGAAGAGACTGAAAAATTTCATGCAAAGAGGAATAATTTTCAGCAAGGGGAGGACCAGTATTTATAGACAGAAAAAGCCAACGGTAACTGGCGGCGGTCCCGGTGGTCCCATGGCCACTAGTAGACTCCGCTCCTTTTTTCGTCTTTTTGTGGGGAAGGTTGTATCTGGTATAGAAGCTTCTGTTTTGGGAGGAAAATTTGAATTTCAAATTTTAAGTTTTTAATAAAACTTTTCTTTAAATTAGAAAATATTTTGTATAATTAATTTTGTGAAAATCTTTTATAAAAATATAATGGATGAGAGAAAAATGTTTTCTTGATCACTAATCATGCTTAATGATTTGTTTGTTCATACCTTAAGTGATTACTAATCTTAGAAATGGAATTTTACGATTAATAATTTGTAAACGTTTAATTTTATCGTAAACATTTTTACATTTTGTTATTATCAAAACGTTGAGAGGTCAAAAAATATAAATAACGTTTTTAGACATTATTTGTATTAACACTCTTTATATAAAGTTATAGATGCAATAGATCTGAGATGGTTATCAGAAAGACTAGAGGGAGAAGAGGTGAGAGAGACACGTATGAAGGTACGTGTAATTTGAGAGGGACAAAGAGAGAGACACGTAGCTCGGGCATTAACAATGAGTAGGATGTTGGGGAGGGTATAACCTGGGTCGGACAGCTTTACCCAGGCAATCGAGTCAGATGGAGGGTATCATTAATGCTTTTACTGGGCACTTTTCCCAATTTCTGCTCTTTATATAAAGTTATAATGTGAAGTTAAAAATATTAATTCTTCACACAAAAATGAAATGTGGTTCTCATAAACAAATAAGCAAATGAAATATTGTAAAAAAGTTGAAATTCTTTTGACATGATACTAGTCCAAAAATCATTATACCATATATACTTAACTAGCTTCATAACCCGCCCTAGCTTCATTTTACTACGTATTTAATCTTAAGTGTGTGTTTTGTGTATGTCCATACAAACGTACGTAACGAAGTAATAGTGAAATATATAATACTCAAATGAAATGCGTTGATTCATATAAAAAAATATTACTCCGTATACAAAAAAACTGAAAGTTTAATGAATATTCTTGGCATACAACAATATAGTAAAACATTCAAATACGGCCTAATACTTCCTTGTAAACCACATTTGTTGTTGAATTTGTATAGTTACCATTTTTGTCACTACAAAACACCTTTAATCCTTTTTTGCTCTTTACTCGCGAGACTGCTACATATAGTTGTCCATGGGAAAATACAGGCCTCCTTAAAAACAACCCAACTTGCAAGTTTGTTTAAGTGTTTAATTAGAATGATATAAAAAGGTAAATAAAACTTAAGCATATTTATAGTTAAACAAACATGTGACAAAGTCTGTCCTTGGCTTTTATTAATGGTCAAAGCAAAACAAACTTGAATATGAAACTGACGTTTATTCGGCATCTTTGTGTCGGTTGGGCTAATAATCATATGTGGAATAGCACATATTGTACCAACACTTCCACAGGATATAATTTTAGCTTCTATTATGTTGTCTCCCATTCTTAATACTTGAAGCCTTGTTCCGTTGCACAACCCTGCTCTCTGATCAATGTTACGCATCAACATTATAGGAGTCCATATCTTTAACTTAATGATATGGTGAAGAATATCGGACATCCTTATAGCATCTAGGAACTCTATAGTGTATAGAGAGTCATCAAAATTAGAATCATCATCTACCAAGCAAAAAGAATCTAAAGATTCATATTCTTTCTCGTCACGAATAAGTAAAGACAGCATTCATTGATTTATAATATCGACCATTTCATGTGTTGGAGCTAGGATTGCTTTTTCCTGGAAAAATGTTGGATCCCATAGGTTTCATAACAAATTAAGGTATGTATCATCAATGATCGCACCAACATCATCATCGGTCTCAGGAATCAACATGTTATATGGAAATACAACAGTAGAAACGCCATCGTTTGCACCACCAACTTTTCCACTACCTATGTCTAATATACAATTAGCAAAATCTTGGATTTCTTTTTTTTGGATTGTGTTGCTCTAGATCCTAACCTAATGTTAACTGTTAGCCTCAAAACATTGCATTTTTGCGATAGATACGAAGCATTTATCGTGGCACTTACCACATCCTGTCTACCGCCATTAGTAATGACTGGAAGTATTTGTCGAAAATCACCACCAAACAAAACAACTTTTCCTCCGAAAACCTTGTCAGAAGCCACAGTCTTGTCTGTCCAGCAAATATTACGCAATGTCCTATCAAAGGCCTCATAACATTGTCTGTTAACCATTGGAGCCTCGTCCGAAATTATAAGCTTTGTTTTGCGTATCAGATTAGTGAGATCGCTATCCGCACCAATATGGCACATTGAATCTTCTACTACATTCATTGGGATAGTGAACCGAGAATGTGCGGTCCTTCCACCTTCCAACAACAATGATGCAATGCCAATTGAGGCAACATTTAATACTATCTCACCTTTTGAACGTAAAACAGCTGACATGGTCTTGTAAAGGTTTGTTTTTCTGGTACCGCCATAACCGTACACAAAGAACATACCACCTTTTTCATTGTCAACCGCGTCCATAACAGTTGAGTAAATGTCTTTTTGTTCAGATGTCAAGCTCCTATACAGTTTAACATGTTGTTCCTTTAATTTATCTGGGTCGTACGATGTTTCATCAAATATCAACCTGTTATATCCATCCATCGTGTACTCTCTATCAGGATACGACATGTTTTGTATGTCTTTTAAACTCATGTTGTTAGACCGTAGCATGCACTTAATATATGTCAGACAAATGTTCTTCCTCTGAATGTCTGACAGTTCCAGGCCTACAATGAAAAATAGTTTATAAATATTAGAATGTGGAACATTTAGTTATGTATTACAACCTGACATATAAGTAAAGATATTATAATTCAAAGTAATAATAAAGGTTAACGAAATTTAGGGGAAAATTGTATTATAAGTAAAGATACCTGGTTTTTTTGCTTTATGCGTTCAACATTCAACGTGTCTGCAGCCATGACAGTCTAAGTTTTTTCCCACACAACCTCCGACCGGGACATACTATCTGTCATGATTAGCATGACAAATATAGAGCGCAAATAGTCACCCATTCCCCAAAAACTTGCTGTAAGGATTTTGTCAATGTACTCCTTGTCTTCCTGCAAAAGTCCACGAGCATAGCAAGCATCTTTGTAGGTTAGGTATAAAACATCATCAACCTTCTTTAGGTCGTCCCATTCCATAGGACCTCTTACTTTGTTTAGAATAGCGCGTAAGTAGTAAAGTTCACCCCACGACGGGGGTACGTGATGTATACATCCTAAACTTTTACCTTTCTTTCTCAATGTCCAAATTCTATTTTTCTGATTCCATACAAAATATCTAGGTATCTCAACATAGAGAATAGAACGTGCAAAAGGATCAGTCTTGTTTAGTTCCATCCAACTATCAAATTTAGTTTCATTAACGGATGACTTGTCAACCGCATAATCAATGCTTTCTGTCGCATCAAATATTACCTGTTGTTCATCTTCAAATGAAATGGTAACCGCTTAACAAATGGATTCCTATAATGAATGTCAAATCCATAAATGCGCCAAGCTGCTTCACATGCTGATAGATACCTACAATTCAAGTAATCCTTAATCTTGTTGACCTATTCGCCGTCTATAGTTGCACTAACCCTCTCAGGTCCCTTGTTTATATACTTAAATAGATATTTGCTGGAACCAACCTAGATGTAATATTCTACATTTATATGAGCCTGGTATCATCTTAGCAAACCTGGATTGTAGGGCACTATGTAACCATTGTGCATATCTGTCCCGCTTTTCTTGATAGTAATCCCATCATTTCTTCTTTTTTAAATTGCATAACCACTGTCATCAATCAAAGTTGACTCGTTAAACTATTTAGGAAACTTCTTGGTACATTTGTAATCAATCGTGCAAGGGCAGCTTCGATTATCAGCACCGCAAGGTCCATGCATCATGTGATCTGTGATAAGCTGATACAATTCAAGATCATCGTCCTTATTTGGAATTTCTGATGATATATACCTATCTATCTTTCCTGACGTTGTTAACTTATCTTGAGCTTCAAGCCATAGTAATATGTGGTAATATGGAAGACCTCTTTTGTGGAACTCAATGGTATAAACAACTAGTGCAAATAATAAAAAATTTGATCAGATTAATAGCAAAGCTAAGTAATTACTACCAAGTACAAATATATAAAGAGGCCAAAAATGTATAAGATGATTACCTCCTTTAACACGTCCAAATGTATGATCGTCCTTTATCTCCTTCATAAGACAGTCAAGCTTAATTTTAAACAGTCGTGATATCACATCAGGACGTTCCTCAGATTTCAAACCTCTCTTTGCCATAAAGCGTGAAATCTCAGGCTAATTAGGGTTACATGTAAAGGTTATGAATAAATCAAGGTAACTGTAAAATTTGCATAGCGTCATCGCGTCCAAATAGTTTTGCATCATGTAACGTGGACTTCCCTAGTAAATGCTGAATTCAAAACAACCTTTTTTCCTTGTAACTTAACTCCAGAGTCTTTATTCTGTGCCAAGGTTGCCAATTTGGAATAATTTTCACTTCTCAGGTCCTTATCATTCTTACGATTAAAGACAATCTTTCCGACTCAATCATTGTGTATGCGTCTACAACAAACTGTTGAAACAAACGTCTTTCATTTAGTATCATGGAGAATTTGTTTTTTCTCTCTTGGATGCGATATGTAAAATACTGTTTCATTATCACACGTGTTCCTTTGTTTTTTTCGTCATAATCTATTACGCCTTCATGGAATAAATCAATACGATAGTTGTCCTCACCGTAAGGAAAAAACAAAGGGTAGTGTAGCGCGAAATAGGACGGGTGCAACTCACTAATTCTCTTAAAATTGCCGTCTTAACCCTAAAGAATAACGTCCCTCTTGTTTTCCGTGGAGTCAAAATCTCCAACAATTAGAGCAGCCACTTCAGATGTCGTTGGTAGATTATATTGTCTCCCGTCTCACTGCCTTGTTCCAATAAGCCTAAGACTTACTTTTGTATCATCTGAAGACCTTATACGTTCACCGGCCATGCGAACGTCCTTAACCAATGAATTTATTTCATTAAGCAAGTCACGAATAATTTAGGTAAGCTTGTAGTCTAATTGGTCGTTCTTGGAAGAGGAAGATTCTCCATAGCTGTGTTAAAAAATATAGACGTTAACACAAAAATCAAGGATACGAATCAGTAGTTTTGGATTTCTATTTACCTGACAGTTGAGATTCTATTTTGAATCTCATTCTCGGTATCAAATATATAAAGTTGCGCAAACTTTGCAGGCTTTCCAGTTTCAGGCAACAAAGGTCCGGCTAAATGATAATTCTCACCATGTAGACGGTAGCAATATGGACCTCGTCCAGTATTAACCGACGTGTCTTGTTTACCACCCATAGACGTGAATGCAAACATAGAATTATACCGCCGGATATCATCTATAAAGTTCGCGCTCTTCGAATTTTGGTTGGTAATGAGTTCTTTCAACAACGAAGGTGGTTTAGGAACATCATTTGTCAACTCAACCTTACGTCTACCACAACAGATTGAATAGGATTCAGAACATGCATTAGTTACTCCTCACATACTTTTTACATACCATAAGAGTGCACCACAAGATGAACATTCAAAGGTACGATCTCCATGGTCAATGTAATCTGATAATTGACAATGATGTATGAGTTATCAGTTACGATTTGTTAAAAACTGTAGATCCCAAACTAAATATAGATCTTTGTAGCTAATATGGATAGTTCCACACTAACTACAGGAGAAACAATGACTATGAACACTATAGGTTATGCGGAAACTAACTTATAATGCTAAGAAGAACAATGAATACTAAACTTTGATTATTATTAATATGATTCCTAACTAACAGATGTGAGAGACAGACACATCTAACTATGTCGTAAGGTTCCTTTTATAGACTAAGGAAAACCCTAATGGTCTTACAAAACGCGTAGAAGATCATGCATATCTTTTCCTAATATATCTCACGCATATCTCTTAAACGGTACTAACTATTTTTATACTAGCGGTACTAACTAATATAACTAACGGTACTAAGTCAGGAATGCATAATTCCCAACAATCCTCCTTTAAACATGATTGTTCAACTTGTTAACCTTCATGTTTCTTCAGTTTATTCTTTTTGAACTCTTAGAGGATGTATCCAAACACTTTGTCAAATCTTTGATTTGATTTTTTATGATCTTGAATTTCTTGAACATTTTCAGCTATCCCTCTTTATCAGCAACATATCTTCTCAGCAACACAGCAACATCTTTCTTGCAACATTCTAACTAAGTTGGCTTTGTAGTTTTTGGCAAACTACCCGCCATGAACAGATTTGATGTTCCTTTACCAGTAGCCGTTTGCTCTGGGATAGCCAATTCTTCATTGTAAACAACAAGGTGAATTGATAACCTTATAGTTTTGAGTAAACTATCAACTATCAACGGATTTGATTTGTCTTTACCAAAAGCCGTTTGCTTTTAGACTAGTCAATGCTTCATTGCCATAACATGGTGCATTGATAACCATATAGTTTTTAGCAAACTATCAGCTATCAACAGATTTGATTAGTCTTTACCAGGAATTGTTTGATCCTGGACTAGCCAACTCTTCACTGTGAAGCAAGGTGAGTTGAGAACCATACAATTTTTGGTAAATTGTCAACCATAAACGGATTTGAGAAGTCTTTACCACAAGCCGTTTGCTTATGGACTAGCCAGTTCTTATGTTTGTTAAACATGGTGAACTGATGACCATTTGTTGTGTGGTTTTGAAACCAACACTCAAAGATCCTTCTCACTTCCATCTTGGCCTCCAAACTCATCAATCTGTTGCTCAATAAACCTTAGCAAATCAAATACAGTATCATCATCAGATACAGATGTCAATCTTAGATCCATCATCCTCTCAAGTGTGTTTTTAGTAAGAGGATATCTTCTCTCTGCTAGCATATTGATCTCAATACCATCTTTTAGTCTCAAGACATAAACTTTACAATTATCATAGAATATCCAGCTCTGAAGCTTCCACTCTTCTTGATTCTTCCAGAGTTCATCATCTTCCTTTGACTCAAACATAATCCTCAAATCACCTCAAAGAAGTAGATCAATTCCTTCTGGAGGTGTTGTTTCAAACCTTTTCATTACTAAACTATGTATCTCAACCAGATCCATCCTATTAAAAAGTTTAATCATCTCAGAAAAGGTCTTGATCTACCTTGAACTTCCATCAGCTTTAAAAACTCTGTAGTAAATCAACTCTCTTCTAAAATGGCCATAATCATAAAACTTTGATTCCCAGTTGATGATAGGATACCTAATGCCCAGAACTTCATAATCAATCTTTTCTTCTTCTTCAGGAACTATCTTTAAAAAGGTTCTTAGTTGATTCTCCTCTTCATGATCAGAATCAGTCTTTTGCCTTTTAGACCTCTTTGGAGCTTTCATCTTAAGTCTCCTTCCTGATCTTTTCCTGATATTCTCCTTAGGTTCTTCAATTTTAGCTTTAACCTTAGTACTTTCAGGTTCTTCAGAAACCTCTTCTTTATCCATACCAGCTGCTTTCTTGTTCATCTTTTCAATCAAATTTTCATCTTTATCAGAACCAATTGGAATGAAATTTTCATTTGCCCTTTTTACCTTTTCATACATCCCTTGTATTTCTTCAAACTTCTTTTTGTTCAGCTGAGCATGTCTGTATCCACCTACATACTTCAAGTAGGTCATCATTTGGTTTCTCAGCTGATTTCTTGTAGGAAGCTTGTTTCTGATAGCCTCAGATCTCTGTTGAGCAAGAAATCTTCTTTGTTCAGCAATGGTATCATGAAGAAACTTGGTTCTTTGCTCAATGGTGAACTTTTCTCTCTCTTCTTCTTGAAGCTTCTCAGCAAGAATCTTGTTTCATATAAAGTTTGAATTTCTTTAAATTTCTTTCTATTCAAATTAGCATGTTTGAAGTTTCCTACATGTTTTAAGTAAGTCATCATTTGATTTCTTAACTGATTTCTTGTAGGTGGTCTACTTCTGACATCAGCAGATCTTTGTTGAAATTTCCTTTATGCAGCAATAGTATCATGAAGAAACTTGGCTCTTTGTTCAACAGTAAAACTTTCCCTTTCTTCCTCTTGAAGTCTTGCAACTAGAATTCTATCAGCATCAATTCTAGCCTTGATGTCATCATAATCCCTTATTAGTGCAGCCTTGGTAGCTTCCTCTTGTTTAATTCTTTCCCTTTCTAATTCTGCTTGCATATCTTCATTAAGCTTTCTTGCAATCTCTGCATCACTTTCAAGTTGAGCAAATTTTCTTTCAGTTTCATTTACACCTTCTGATTCAGCTTCTTCCTCAAGAACTTTCTTGCCTTTGTCTTTAGGATCAATCTTTGGAAGTGAATTCAAAGTTAAGACTGACCTTTCAGTTTTAGTTCTTAGTCTATCAGTTTCTTCAGTATCTTTGATCTCATCTCCTTTTTGCTTAGCCTTATTTTGGTTCATGGTTACCAAAAACTGAGCAATAGTTTCATCATCTTTGAAAACAGTTATAGGAGTAGCACTTTTATCTGAATTTCCATCATTTGGATCAGCATTACCTTCATCATCCTTGTCGGTACTAACTTTTGGCTTGTCAGTACTAACTTTTGGCTTGTCGGTACTTACTTTTGGCTTGTCGGTACTAACTTTTGGTTGAGCAGTACTAACTGGATCTTCAGTACTTACTCCTTTTTCTGCACTTTCCTTCTCGCCTAGCACCACAGTCCTCCCCTTATCATGAGCATCCTCAGTGTAATCCATTGCATCATTCAAAATGTCATCAAGATCATCAAAAGCTGGATCTTCATGCAAAGTTGGTTCAGACTTGGCAGGTTTCCTCCCCTGTTTGGATACAAACTCCTTCTGCATCAACTTTTTCTTCATAGATGTCTTCCTTGCCAATCGTGTCTTCATTGAAACACTCTTTATCCAAGCTTTGTGATGTTTGATAACTGGTTTGGCCTTTTTCTTTAGCTGCTAGATCTGAGCCTTTAAACTTTTAATTTCTGCAGCTTGAGTTGTGACCTCTGTACATAAAGAAACACAAAGATCATAGACACTTTGGAGTGTCAGACCATCCTCACTCCCTAAGAGGGATCTATCACTGGATGACTGACCTCCATGATTCCTACCAGAACCCTCTGTATTGGAATCAGGAATAGGGATAGAAGAAGAAGGTCTGGCAGATGGGTCAGGCTGTGGCTCAGGTTTGTCTAGAGTATGGTCATGATAAGATACTGTGTCAGTCCCATGGGGTAAGTCTCCTACACTAAGATGTTTAGGAGAAGGTATGGGTTGAGATCCAGATGGTTGTTCTGAATCCTTACCTTCTTCTTGTACTTCTTGAGTTAACATAGTAGGAAATAAAGGTGAATTCACCCCTGAAAAAAATTTCCATGGTTTAGTTATACTTGTAAAAACCTTTTTGGTAATATGTGGCACAGGTAAGTTATCTAAAAAGGTAGGTAAGTTCTGAACTTAGTTATTGACAAACAACTGAATAAACCTAGGATACATAAGAAACTTCTTTGCAGCATCCAAGTTCCTAGTCATACCATCAAAAATCATTTTAGAAAAGTTAAATTTTCTATTTGTAGCTAAGCATATCACTGCAGATGCAACAATTGTAGGAAATTAATCCCAAGAAGTGCTTTTAGAACTAAGACAGTGATTGATGATATGAAATAGATACTTCCATTGAGGGGAAAGTAGGGATTTATAAAAAGTAAGTATTGTCAAATTTCCCTTATACCCCCATCAATGTTAGGTTTTCATAGATATCTGAATTTGGAAGACAATCAATTCCTTCCACATCATCAAATAGAAGATCACTTCTAATTGATGCTTCAGAAATTGATACAGTCTTACCAGCCACCTTGGCTCTAATGTAACTTACATTATTGACTGTTTTGGAAGTAGCAGTATTCTAAAACTGTTCAATAATGGAAGTAGATACAACAAGACTTACAGTGAGCGCATAGGATATAGAGCTTCTTGAGAGAAAATCCAGAATCTCATGATATTCATCATTAGCTTCAGTCTTCTCTAAGTATGCAACCATATTGTGCTTAGTACAAGAAACAAGAGCAACCATAGTCGATGAATTGATGGTTGTCGATGATGAAAAGATTAGGGTTGTTAAGAGATAACTATTAAGATATTTTAAGGGAAGAAATTATGTAATTGAGATGGGTATTTATAGAAGGAGCAATCCCAATGGCGAAGAAACCACCAAAAATTACACTTTAGACCCCTACCGGTATTTTCTCTAACGACTTTATAGCGGTACAAACTTTGCCTGTCGATACTAACTATAAGCCTAACGGTACTAACTTTTGTCAACCAAAAATTAAACAAGTCTGGCAATAAGAGCTCTTTAGTACCATCTATAGCTCTCACCAATTACTCTTTATAACCCAAATAACTCTATGAAAAACATCACCATCGTCAAGATCCTTCTGCTCATAGAACATTCCATACAAACTGTACAACAAATCATCTTGCCTCCCTTTAACTAATGCAGCCTATTGATTGATCATGCCAATAGTAACAACCAAGAAATTGAACCTACTAACATCAAAGGCTTTAGTTAAGAGGTCAGATACATTATTATCCGTGTGTATCTTGAGTACTTGAATCAGCTTTTTCTCATAAGCATCCCTGATGAAATGGTGCCTAATTTCTATATGCTTGGTCTTAGAATGAAAGACTAGGTTCTTGACAATGTAGATGGTGCTCTCATTATCAATGTAAATCCTTGTATTCATCAAATTAAACCCATAGTCCAGCATTTGGTTCTGTATCCATAAGACTTGTCCACAGCAATTTGCAGCAGCAACATACTCAGCCTTTGTAGTAGAAGTAGCAACAATGGTTTGCTTTTTGCATTGCCAAGAAATTAACCTATGACCAAGAAATTGACAACCTCCTATTGTGGATTTCCTATCAAGGTTAGCACCACCATAGTCATTGTCTGAATAAGCTACCAAGTCAAAAGATGACTCTTTAAGATACCAAAGACCCAGTTTGGGTTTGCCTTTGAGGTACCTAAAGATCCTCTTCACAACATGAAGATGTGAAGTCTTTGGAGTTACCTGAAACCTAGAAAAAGTACAGACTGCAAACATAATATCAGGCTTAGAAGCAGTCAAGTACATTAAAGACCCAATCATGGACCTATAAAGATGCACATCCACATCTGCTGCTTTCTCATCCTTAACCAGTGGCTTATGAGTCTCAATGGGAGTACTAGCATGTTTCACACTCATAAAATCAAACTTCTTCAGGATCTCTGTAACATATTTATCCTAACTTATGAAAATACCATCTTCTTTCTGTTTGACTTGTAATCCAAGAAAGAAGGTGAGTTCACCTATAGAACTTATCTGGAATTTACTCTTCATCGAAGCTTCAAACTCATCACACCAAGACTTCTTTGTAGAACCAAAAATAATATCATCTACATATACTTGTACCAGCATGATATCATTTTTGTCCTTCTTTATAAAAAGAGTCTTGTCTATAGTTCCTCTTATGTATCTACTTTTCTCTAAGAAAGTAGATAAGGTAGCATACCAAGCTCTGGGAGCTTGTTGTAGACCATATAGAGCTTTCACAACTTTGTAGACCTTTTTAGGGTACTTAGGATCTACAAAGCCTGGAGGTTGAGAAACATACACCTCTTCATCAATTGTGCCATACAAGAAGGCACTCTTCACATCCATCTGATAGACTATGAATCCCATATCAGAAGCAAAGTCCAAAAAGATCCTGGTGGCTTCAATCCTAGCCACAGGAGCAAACACCTCATCATAGTCTATCCCTTCCTCTTGTTTGTAACCTTGGGCAACTAATCTTGCCTTATTTCTAACTACAACTCCTCTTTCATCCTTCTTATTCCTGTAAACCTATTTTGTTCCAATTGCTTTCTTCCCAGAAGGCAAATCAACTAAAATCCAAATCTTTTGAAGCTTGAACTGCAACAGCTCTTCTTGCATAGTATCAACCTAAATTTCTTCTTTAAGAGCTTCAGATATCTTCTTGGGTTCAATCTGAGATAGGAAGCAAGCAAACAAGCAGTGCTGGAAATCCTTGTGATTATTTCTTCTCTGTTTTTAAATATAGCTCACAAGAGCATGTGCTAAACCTTTGTTCACTTTGCTTCTTGCCTGAACTGTTGATTTTGGATCTCCAAGAGTCTGAGAAATAGGATGAATAGAGTGTATCCTAGATTTGGCAACAGGACTAACATCCACAACAGTTTCCAAATTAGTAAAGTCAGTCACCACACCCTCATCATCATAAGATGCATTTGTAAAAATCCTATTGTCTGGAATGTCATAAATATCCTCAAGAGTAGGTATTTGAGAATCATCTTGATCAGCATAGTTGTTTAGATCAGGGTATGTTGGTCCACCAGCACTAAAATCTTTAGAGGGACTGGCAGTACTAACTGGTGTGCTAACAGTATTAAGAGTGTTAGTACTGCTATCTTTTGCAGCTCTTGCTTGAAAAAGCAACTCTTCGGTATCTTGAGTAGACTGATTTCTAAGAGCTTCAGCTGCATCATTGGCTTCTTGTTCTTGTCTTTTAAGCTTCTCAAGTTCCTCCAAAAAGATTTGATGTGCCTGATCTACTGGCTCCTCATTTGACTTTAAACTAGTATCTTCATTAGGCTTTTTACCTCCATTCTTTGCTTCTAAGCTCTTGATAGTTGAAGTATAAGAAGACCATAATGGCATAACATAGTACTCTTGAGTAGGTTCAGCATCCTTTTTAGACTATCCTGTATCACTAGCTTCTTGTGTACCTGCACTATGATTAGCTTCTTTTGGACCTGCAGTTTTGTTAGCTTTGTTCTCTGCAGTAACAGGCTGATAGTTCATTAAATTAGTTAAATAATCAAGATCAAACAGCCAACTAGGTCCTTTCCCTGCAACATTAGGTTTATTCTCTAAAAAATTTACATGCAAGTTCTCTTCAACCCTCTTGGTTTCTAGATTGTATACCCTAAAAGCCTTGCTATTTAGAGAATACCCAACTAAAAACCCTTCATCAGACTTTTCTTCAAACTTGCCCAGGTGGTCAATAGTATTCAAGATGGTCACATGGCACCCAAAAGGTCTTATATAACTTATGATAGGTATTTTTCCTGTTATAAGTTCATAAGGTGTCTTGTTTTGAGGTTTGGTCACTAATACCCTATTAAGGACATAACAAGCAGTACTAACTGCTTCAGCCCAAAAAGTGTTAGGTAAAAATGAATCTGCTAGCATAGTTCTAGCAGCCTTAATTAGGGTCCTGTTCTTTCTCTTAGCAACTCCATTTTATTGTGGAGTTCTGGCATTACTATATTCCCTCTTGATCCCTTTTGACCCACAGAATTCAATAATATCCCTATTCTTGAATTCTGTCCTATTATCACATCTTATAGTTTTAACCTTTTGATTTAATTAGTTCTCAATTTATCTTATAAAGTCCTTAAGAATTCCACTAGTTTCATCTTTAGTTCTTAAAAAGAACACCCAACTAAACCTGTTAAAGTCATCAGTGATAACAAGGAAATAAGTCTTATAGTTTATGCTCCTTATAGATGATGGTCCAAATAAGTCCATGTATAAAAGCTGTAAGGGCTGACTAATAGAGCTCACTAACTTGGCCTTACAAGAGGCCTTGTGTTGCTTTCCTTTCTGACAAGCAACACAGGTGTGGTCATTTTGAAAAATCTTGGAAGGTAAGCCTCTAACAAGGTTTCCCTTCACAAGTTTGTTTAAGTTTTTAAAGTTAACATGACCCAACCTCCTATGCCATTTGTTAGATTCATCAACTGTGGCATTTGAAATCAAACAAGCTAAACCTCCAGAAGGAACAATGTTTTCTAGATTGAAACTGTACATATTGTTTTGTCTAGGGACTTTAAGTAACACTTGATTTTCATCAGGCAACTTAAAGTCAGGAGACAACACAAGACATTCAGTGTTAGTAAAGAGAACCTTGTTCTTCTTGTCACACATTTGTGACATAGAAAAGAGGTTAAAATGCTGTAGTTCTTTCATAAAGCACACATCCTCAAAATCTAACTTTCCTGTTTGTATTTTACCTTTACCAGTAATATTACCTTTACTTCCTCCAAAAACAACAGAGCCACCATTGTAGTCTTGATATTCAATAAGGTAGGCTTTGTTGCCAGTCATGTGCCTGGAACATCTACTATCAACAATTCCTTTGTTATTTAAAGCTTTCTGTGAATCATCCTGCACATTAAATAAGAGAAATTAGTTTCTCTTAGGGACCCAATCCATTGCTGACTTGGGTCTGCCTAGTGGATCTTTAGAAATAACATTTTTATAAGCATTTGATCCACTATTGTATTTGGAGACTTGGTTCCAATTATGTCTTTTGGGTCTCCAAACATAACCTGTTGAGGCCTTAACAGCAGTTTCTCTATTGCCCCCAACAGCACTAACTGCTTTGCCCCCAACAATATTAACTTTTGGTGCTGTTGTTTTATTAAATGGCCTTTTAATAGGTGAATAAGATTTATAAAAATTGTTTCTTGGTCTGATCTCATTCACAATAGGTTTAACAATATTAACTTTCCTGGTAGCATTAGTTGGTATTGCCTGACTGTTAAGATTATGTCTAGCAGTATTAACATTGTTAGTACTGCTAGCTCTAGCAGTATTAACTGGAATTTTGCCAGTTCTAGTTAGTACTGTTGTAGGAACAAATTAGTTTTGGTGATTCACTCTTTGCACATTGTTCCACACTGGCCTATTTTCCCTTTGACCAGTACCCTTACCTACCTTTTTGTTCAATTCAGCTTGTTTAGCCATTCTTTTCTCATGAAAATCACAATCTCTAATAAAATGGCTAAAACTACCACATACAAAACATGCGTTTTTAGTAAACCCATATCCCAAACCCAAATTTTGAGACATTAAACCATTATAATCTCTCCTGTCAACTTTAGGACTTTGACTATATGTGTGTTGATTTTTAACAGTTTCCCTAGGAGTTTTTACATGCTTAGCAGTATTAACAAAAGCAAAACTAGGTTGTTTCTGTTCTTTTGAAGGTGTAGACACACAATCATCATCACTATCTGACTCATATTCCTCAATGATAGGAGCATCAGACCAGACTTTATGTTGACTTACTACTTTGGGTTCATTGACAACTGGTTCAGTCATAGATTCAAGTGTTTCTTCACTAGAATTTGATTCACAAGAATTAAAGTCACTACTCCTAGCATCAGATTCACTAGGTTTAAATTGCTTAGGACCATATGTAAATTGTGACTCAACTATTTCTCTATCAGGTCCAGAAGGGATAAAGGTTCCTGTCATTGGAGGGGGAACAACATGCATTCCCTCTGCATATCTGTCATTCACAGGAGTATCTTCTAAATCACTAGACCTATTATCAAACACACTTTGAAAGACTTCATTTTCATAACTTAAAACACTTTCATGCATTTGATTTCCATACCCAAGCCCAGTTTTATCCTTAACACTCATCTGACTATTTAATAGTATCTTTAGACCTTTAGAAGAATTTTGCCAACTTTTTACTCTAGCTTTTAATTATTATTTTTCTTTTTCAGCTTCTGCCAATAGTTTCTTATGATATGTGAGCACATTAGTTTTATCATCTAAATCAATTTTCATATACCTAATCTTTTCCTCATACCAAAGTTGGTTTTTCTGATAAGCAACTAATTGAGCCTCTACCTTTTTTAAAGCTTTCTCATACGCTTGTATTTCTATACTAGCATCACCAAGTTGTTCTCTTTGTTCATCATATAATTTTTTAAGTTTAGCATATGATTCCTTACATTCTTTTGAACAAGAAGTTACCTCAGTATCTGAGTCTGAATTGTTGTAAGCCATCAATGCAAAGTCCTCTTGCTCATCCTCAGCATGACCAGTCCAATCAACACCTTCACCATCAAGAGTTACCAACGCTTTAGACTCCTCCTGTTTTTCAGGTCTCCTTTCATTGTCTTTTACTTTATATCCATAGTTCCCTGCATCTCTCCTCCTGTTATCTTTTGATCTGCACTCTCTAGCAAAATGCCCTGTCTTGTGACAATTATAGCACTTGACTTTGGTTTTGTCAAAGCCAACTAGTTCCTTGGCATCAAATTATAGTTTTCTCCCTGTATTTTTGAAGTACTTCTTCAGTCTCATGGAGATCATGACTACTTGTCATTTCAAGTCCATTGCTTCTAAATCAAACTCATCAATTTGCTCCAGATCCTCATGATCCAGTTATGGACCATTGGATTGATTAGCAAAGAAAGAATACATGACTTCATCAACGTATGATGAAGAGTTTTCCCTGTTTGAGTTATGACTAGAAGAAGTAGAAGCACCATAAGTAGTACTAACATTATTAGTACTGTTAGTGCTTTCAGAAGAAACAAAAGCAACATTTTGTGCACTAGAAGATGATCCAGTAGAGCCTTTAACATCAGATTCAAAGACTCTAAGATTATTATAGAGATCATCAAAACTAAGACTGTCCACTCCTGGCTTGGTCCTCATGACTAAGGATACTTGGGACCAGGAAGAGGGTAAAGACCTAAGGAACTTCTGATTGGCATCTTTATTTGAAACACCTGCACTATGGATCTCTAGTTGACTCAAAAGACTCTGAAACCTTTCATAACCTTTGTGCAAACTTTTTGAGTTAGATACAGAAAAACCTTCAAACTGTTGCTTTAAGATGTATTTTTGCATTTTCTTTGATTCATCATTGCCACCAAATCTGGATTTAATAGCATCCCACATCTCCTTGGCATCATCTATTTTGTGAAATTTTGCTAAATGGTCTTCTGGTAAAGCCATAAGCAAAGTAGTTTTTGCTTTTCTTTCTCTTTCTCTAGCCAAAGTCTCTTCAACAGTTTTAGGAGGCAAAATCCTCACTTGTCCATTTATATCTTTTGAGACTTGTACAGGACCATTTCCCTTTTGAATAACTTCCCATAAAGGATAGTCTATATGTGCTAAGTAATGTTCTATTTTCATGGCTCATACATCATCTTCACCCTTCTTCAGCATAGGGAGTTTGATGGTTGACACAGTGTGAGGGGCTTGTTGTGGTGGTGTTTGTGGTGGTGGTGGTGGTGGAACTTCATCATCTGATCATGCCATTGAATATGATTTAAAGGAAAAGGTTTATTGAACAGATGTGTTTTTGGTTCTTCTTACTCAGAGTTTCTCTACAAGCTCTGATACCACTTGTAGATCCCAAACTGAATATAGATCCTTGTAGCCTGTTAAGGGTTGTAGCTAATATGGATAGTTCCACACTAACTACAGGAGAAACAATGACTATAAACACTATAAGTTATGCGAAAACTAACTTATAATTCTAAGAAGAACAATGAATACTAAACTTTAATTATTATTAATATGATTGCTAACTAACAGATGTGAGAGACAGACACATCTAACTATGCCGTAGGGTTCCTTTTATAGACTAAGGAAAACCCTAATGGGCTTACAAAACGCGTAGAAGATCATGCATATCTTTTCCTAATATATCTCATGCATATCTCTTAAACGGTACTAACTATTTTTATACTAGCGGTACTAACTAATATAACTAACGGTACTAAGTCAGGAATGCATAATTCCCAACAAAAACATACAAATTAAAAAGGGCAATTAAAGTAGGGTAACGTGAAGCTAAAAAGTTAATTTGTTATTGTTTACCTTTTGAAACTCCAACAAATTTGTGTCCTTGATCTTTTTTATCAACTTTATGGACTTCATTTGAGAAGTTAATACGACGTGCAGACTGCCTCGTTAACATTTTTCCTTTAAGTTTTTGTCCCTCTGATGTAAGCAAAGAAGATTGAACACTTGATCCTTGGACTTGTTCAGTGGATGGTGATTCTGTTACATTTATTTTGTTAACCTTATTATAGTTATGTACAGTTAAAATCAGATAAACATACCAACTGATAAAATTATAAACCAACAATTCTATCAAAATACAAAGTTAATAAAGATATGACTTTACCTATATTAAACCTGACGGGTGTTTGGTACATAAACCTTGAAGCATGTTTCTTGTATATAGATTTGTCTGTAATTATATGAATAATGTAAATAGGGATTAGTTCAACGTATATTCATCTCTATAAGCGTAGTGTATGAAAATGTGATTAAAAATTGTACAGTTATTACCTTTAGTTGATGTCTCGCCAACAGTGTTAACAATATTTGTACCATTCACTATTGTTGAATTAAAGGCAAGTGAACCTACAGGAGTAACATCTTGAAATAGAGTACCTAGTATATATAAAATGAAAACAGATTATGCAATCAAGAATAAATTCTTTTGATAAATTTAAAAGAACTACACATTCAATAATTGTATTACGTGTTGAATTATCGAGTAAACGTAGACGTCCTCTAGGTCGAGGGGTTAAATTTATGCGAGCACTTTCAGAAATGCCTCCATTATTACTTGCTTTTGATAAGGGTTCTACTTGCGTAGCTGTTCTTGCTCCTACAAAAACGTAACATGCATAAATTGTTAATAGATAGGATTGTTATTAATGGAGGCAAATAATAAGCATTCTTATACAGGTTTAAAAAATGGATGGAAAAATTACTTTTGCAAGTGTTGTTGTTGGGAAGTAATTATTTTCTGATACTTTTTACTACTTCTTTGGGAGGTTTAGATGTAGTATTTTTGAATCACACGTTGGAATGTCCATTATACGCTAACGTCCTTTAGGTGGAGGTGTTAAACTTATGTTACCAACATCAGACTGAACAACAATTTCTGTTTGGTTTGATACAGAAGATACTTGCGAAGCTGTTCTTGACCCTAATAAATGTATAACATTATTCCAGTAAGAATAGGTAGGAATATTTTGAATACATTCGAATAACAAATAGTGTTATAAAGATTTAGAATAATATAGCAACATTACTTTTCAAATTGTTGTTGTTGGTAGGCGGCAAGTTTCCTACGCTTCTAACTACTGCATCCGCATGAATAGCCGTTGCACATCTGTGTTTATACCCTGTGGAAATGTCAGGCAAGCGTGGCTGTCCTCTAGGTCTATCTGCATATTCGTGAATAGAAGTAAGATTTACATTAAGATGACTAACTTAATAATGTATTTATTAAGAACCTCATCCATACTTGGTGTAATTTTTGTGAGTGGACATCTTTGAGGACCAGGCTTTCTTTTTGAAATATATTCATAAGGACTTTTAAGTATACGTGTTTTAGCCGGTCTTCCAGATTTTCTTCTGGAAAAGTCTACTAAAGATGAAAGAAACACATAATCACTTAACCTTTTATTTAATATGCCTTGTATTATTATAATAATACATACTGTTGTATGACAAAACAATGAGTAAGCACACAAACATAATCACGTAAATTACCATCGTATTCAAGAATTCATTAACAAACAGGACACAATATATAACATTTTATATTGCTAATTTAGTTTGTAGCCATATCTTATTGAGTAAGCAAAAGGTTTCCCAACAATAGTTGTTGATCGTACCTGATGGTGTGGAAAGTACCACATTTGGTCTAGCATCATTCTCTTTATCGCGATGATTTTCTTTTATCATTCTTATTAAGATTTCTTGGTAATGGGTGAAGATGAATACTTACGTTACTGTTTTCATATGTTTGTGAGCCGAATAATAATTTGAATTAGGTTGCTGGCAATAATAAAGGACTTTCTCCTATTATATTGCATGTGTATCTAGATAATTATGTCATTTATTGGTTACCATAATAATTTGATCAAAAAATTTAATGTGTAGGAAAAAACGTATGAAGGTCTTCAAGTATTATCACGATACTTAGAAATCAACACAGTGAAAATTATTTGAATTCGAAAGTAAAATGACAGCACGATTTATTATCGTGAAAGTAATGATTATTATCACGATACTTAAATATAACTATCATTATCGCCACCGATAGAATCTTCATTATCTGGTCTATCATTGATAAACTATCACTGCGATAGTAATTATTGATAGCGTCATCTTCAATGGCATCAACATCGTCAGAATCATCTTTAGCCTCATCTTCAAATAGTTGTTCGAATTCTTGATTCGTAGTTTTTTGACTTAGATCAATGTCATCATCCGTTGAATCATCAATAATATTGATTCTCTTTTTAGACATTGAATGAGTTTGTTAGTTTTGCTCCTCTTAAAGTGAATTGGTAATTCGTCATTTGATTCCTAAAAAATACCACAAAAAAATAATAAGAATTTATTATGAAATTTATTGTTAAGATAATTAAAAAAAATCACCCAAAATAACTATAAACATGGTCATACCAATTTATCATTGTTTTTGGTATTCCCTTCAGATAATTTTGTTTGAGTTAACGGCAATAAATCTTCGTCATCAGAAATAATAAGTTAAACATCATCTTTCTTGGCAAGATTTGTATCATTGTTAAGTTTGCGACATTTTTTTGTAAAGAGAACATCCTGTAAGTTATTTAAAAATAAATAAGCAAGATAGAATAATGATATTTTAACATTATGAAAATAATTAAAAACATAATTAAAACAATACCAATTCATCATCAGACAAAACTACCATCGGTACATGCTCCATCGATGTATCAATGGTTCTTTTTCCTTTCACACTTTCTCTTATATACCTTATCAAAAGCAAATCAAAAAATGGGATAAAAAAAGATAATCAAAATAAAGAAACAATGTTCGAATATATAAATTTGAAAAATAACACACTTACATTGGATTTGGAACTTGAGTTGTGCATGATTATACTTTTGTGGTTTTGATGACAAAAACTACTTCTAGTATTTATAATGAGAAACTAAGATAGGTTATGGTGGAAATTAAATAGATAAACCATAATTTTAAAAGTGTATCATCCTATTTTTTTTAGATTTTTGAATGTTTGTTGAACTATTATTTTAAGATGTTATCACAATCAATTAGAATTTTAAGTGTGTATAATGTTTTTATTTGTTTGACCCATGCATATACTTGTAAAAAGGTTGCAGTTTAAGAAATGTATGACCTATTACATATGTTATAACTATGAACACAATTATTGTACATGCCTGCAAATACAAATTTTAAAAAAAACAAAAAAATATTGCACTGTACAGAAAGGCACTTATGAAGCATAACGGATATGAGCAGATGATGAGGGTGCAAATGGTTTATCACCATGAAGAACTGGAAAGAACGAACCATGTTAATATCTTTGGAAGGTGGAGATTGCTGGCTCAGGTAAATGGTTTTGCTTACCATAAGCTAATAAGGTTCAGGTATATGGATGAGGTCGTAAACATGGAAGCCGAAGACGAAGCAGATAGGCGTTACCCTGTTTTCCAGGTCCAAGTTCTGATATGTTAGGAACTTTTATATGTAATGAATGGTTTTATATGTATGGTTTAACCTCTTTAAAAGTTTTGTTTGCTATTTAGTGTATTGATAATTAGGATGTATAAAAGAAGGCAATTGATACACCCTGTTTTGTATTGAAGTATTTTAAACAACACAGCTACTACTCCCTCCGTCCCATTTTAATTGGCCTCCAACATAAAAATTTCATTTTATGATAGATTCAATGAATCTGAACCTATATTTATTAAAATGACAAGTTTACCCTATTAAATGCAATAAATGTATGAATTACTTTCCTTACAAAAACTAATTAGATGGGTAAAATTGTAAATTTAATACTCCATAAACATTTTAATCAAGAAAGTGGACAAGGTTTTGAGACAAACTAAATTAGTAATGAGGTCAATTAAAATGGGACGGGAGGAGTATATTACTCTTGTTTGAAATTATTATTACAAACTTTAAAAAAGACTTTAATTAATTTGTTAAGGGTAAAACTGTCATTCTGTCAAAAAGTAAGAGAGAGAAACCAATAATAAATGCACTTTTATTAAACTGTGTGTTTTTTGTCGGAAAACAATAATTTTGAAACGGAGAAAGTATTATTATTCTCATTCCCTCATTCCTATATCATCAATCCAGACGCATCATGAATCATATGAAATCATTGTTATTTCATTTCCTCATTCCTACTCCCTCAATCCAAATACATCATGGATCTCTAACCTTGTGCTTGTTATCACAATATTTATCTATCAGTCTTAAAAGTGTTGTTTTGATTGATGAAAAGATAAAATTAACACATGCTTTGAAACATACCAAAATAAACAAATCTAACACAGAAGAAGTATAATGATATTTTTTTTATCGAATTTTATTTTATGTGCTTATGCTAATCGTTTTTTTACTTAAAAATTAGATAAAAATAATAAAACACTGCAAAAGTAATTTGTTAAACAGCTCTATAAAGATATATATAGTTTAGTGCAATTGGTTAGGGGTGAGCAGAAGAAACCGAAAAAACCGAAACCGAACCAAAAACCGAAAAAACCGAACCGAAAAAACCGACCGAAACTAGAAACCGATGGTTCGGTTTTTAATTTTTGAAAAACCGAAAAATTTCAGTTCGGTTTCGGTTTTTGTTCAAAAACCGAACCGTAAAAACCGAACCGAACCGAACCAAACCAATTTTATAATAATATATAATTAATATAATATAAATAAATAAATGATAACTAAAAATTTTAAATTCATATTTATTTTATGGATGAAATTATTATAATATTTTTTTATCTTAATGTTTATATATATATGTTTGTCGTGTACGTGTGTTTACTTGA
>BQNB010089151.1:2518-27478 GCA_026074375.1 Tanacetum coccineum
ATTCTTGAAACCGCAAACGAATTTGCTATTAAAGGTAACCACTTGACTCTCGTCAAAGGAAACCATTTTGATGGTAGAACCAAAACTGATCCTCATAAACATATTCATGAATTCCTCGAAATCTGCGATATGTTTAAATACAGAGATACTGAGAATGAAGTTGTCCGCCTAATGATGTTTCCCCTATCACTCACTGGAGAAGCAAAAACATGGCTGGACGAGCTCAACGAAGGAACTATCAAAACGTGGGATGAACTTCGAACCGCTTTCATTAGCCGATTCTTTCCCCCAACACTTTTTGACCGACTCCTCAGAGAAATCAATGCTTTTCCCAACATGAAAATGAATCTCAAACCGATGCTTGGCTTCGTATGAAGGAAATGCTCAGAAATTTTCATGGTCATAATCTGTCCAAAGGCAACATTATCAAAATATTTTATCATGGTCTCAACAAAATAACCCAATAAGTTCTAAATGCCGCAACCGATGGTATTTTCCTCTATAAAACACCAAATCAAGCTTAGCAGCTTCTAGAAGATAAAGTCTAATTCAAGCTTGACTGGGCTAAAAATCAAAAAACCAAAACATCTCTTAAGAAAACCGTTACTTTCGCCGATGAAGGTAACAGTAATTCCAATACTGACAAAATTATGGCCCGAATGGATGCCATGACTATAAAAATGGATGCTCAGTACAAAAAACTCCAATCTCGTGTAAAACAACCAACACCCGATCTTAACGATGATGACAAACCTATGTCTCGTGAAGAAGAGGCTAAATTCATGCAAACTTTCCGTAAGACTCGTTTTTATAATGATTACCGCGACCGAGACTCAAATCGCGATAATTGACATTCAAGCGGATGGAATGATTACAACCGAGATAACTACCGATCCAACACCGATGATAAATCCTATGATCTTCAAAGATAATTCAATGATTTCATGAAATCTCAGCAATCAACCAATGCTTTTGTCAAAGAAACATTCATGGATCTAAAAACTCAACTCAAAACAGTAACAAAAAATCATCAAGCTTTAATCCAAAACCTTAAAACTAAGTTCGATAGACTCGCTGACAAGCAATCTGGTTGACCTTCTAGATCTCTTCCAAGCAACACTCAACCAAACCCACTAAGTAACAACTCTAAAGCTTATCAACCACTGCAATCTCGTAATGAGCATGTGAATGCCATATTCACAAAAAGTGGTAAATCCTATGATCCACCAGATAACCCGAATGATCAAAACAATTCTGAAACCCCTATCAACTTTAATAGCGAGGATGAAGACGATGAACCAACGCCACCATAAAAAACTAAACCTCCGAAACCAGTCAAAGAAACGCTGTTACCAAAACCATACAAACCAAAAATCCCATATCCTTAACGTCTTAGAAAAGAAAAAATGGAAGCCCAATACGGAAAATTCCTCGACATGATCTGAGCCGTCCGAATCAACATGCCTCTTGTCGACGTCTTAGCTGGAATGCCTAACTATGGAAAATTTCTCAAAGAACTCATAAGCAACAAGCACAAAATCGAGCAAATTTATGCTGCTTTTCTAAGCGATGAAAGTTCAGCAATGATCCAAAATAAAGTTCCACCTAAACTTAGAGACCCTAGAAGTTTTCTTATTCCGTGCAACTTCAATAAAACTTTCTCTTGTAATGCTTTAGCCGACCTTGGTGCTAGCATTAACCTTATGCCATATTCCTTATATGTTAAACTATCTCACGAAACTCTTAAACCTACCAAAACGAGTGTAAGATTAGTCGATCGATCATTCCAATACCCTGTTGGAATAGCTAAAAATATGCTCGTTGAAGTTGGTAAATTAACCTTCTCTGCCGATTTTGTTATTCTCGAAATGAAAGAAGACAGCAAAGTTCCTCTCATTTTGGGATGACCATTTCTTCACACTGCTGATGTAGTAATTCGAGTTAAATAGAAACAACTTAATCTTGGAGTTGGGACTGAACGAATGATTTTTAATATCGATTATGCTATTAAACACTCTTATTCAAAAGATGATACGTGTTTTAGTATCGATGTTATCGATGAAATCTTTGAAGAAGATTTCGACGCTCTTCTTGACGAAGGAAGCAAAATCCTTCATTCCATCGAAGGAACCGTTCTCGAAGAAGAAATCTTTTTTGAATTCGATAAATTCATAGCAATGACTACTGATGAAATCTATGACTCTGAATCCAACACAGAAGAACCACCATTCGAGAAAATAATCATCAACAAGGATTATAAAATAAAAACATCTGTCAAAGAACCTCTGTTAGGAATTTTGTATAACATAATTAATTCTGTTAGTATTATAGTTAGTTCTGCTAGTATAATAGTTAGTACTGGTAGAAGGTTTATCCAAAGTAGACTGCAGTAATAAATAGTTTAATACTGTTTTATGTAAATAGTTTAAGTCTACTTACTGCAGAAATTAGTTAAGTAAAGATATGCATTAGATTATCTTCGTGAAAAGATATGCAAATCTTATATACGCATTTTGTAAAGCCCAATTAGGGTTTCTTAGTCTATAAAAGGAACCCGAGGCATAGTTATAGAATATAGTTCTACAGAAGATCATGGAGATCGAATTTAGTATCATAGTTTTTGGTAATATGTACCTTGACAGATATCAAATTCACTATAAAAGTGTTTTGATTGTGTCTTCATTACATGTTGATGTAAATTTCCGCGTAACATTAGTGGTTAATCATTGTTTTCATCATTGTTAACTTTAGATTTATCTAAGCAACAAACCCTTTACAACTAAGTTAAGATCCATTAAGCAAAGGGATCCCTACAAGTGGTATCAAAGCTTGTGAGGAAACTCTGAAAAAGATGAACATCTTTTGAATCAGAACTACTACGAATCAAAAGAGATGACTGATCAGATACTCCTCCAAAACAACAATCACTTCTATGAAAGATCCCTATCATTAATAACGGAGAATACAATATCAAGAGTATGAGATGAGAAAAACAATACAATATGTGACAACATAATCAAAATCTGTAGAAATTAATTGTCAATATGGAGATCTAGAAGATGAGGGCTACACTTCAGGAGAACAAATCTAGTCCTCTTGATCCTAAAACTGCAAAACAATTGCTTATTATAGAAGGAATAAAGAAAGGATTAATAGCATCCTGCATCTTATCAAATAACCTGATGAGTACCTCAATCAAGTTCCACATGTACTCTGAAGCCAAATCTATTGGTGCGTGGCTAATAAGAAAATCTAGATTTGGAGGTAATGAGAATCCAAAAAGATGCATAAAAATTTTTGAAAACATCATTTGAAAATTTGTTTACTCTTACCTCGGCATCTAATGAAACATTGATAAGGCTTCTGATAAGATGTTCAAGGAACTTATAAGTCAACGGAAATTCATAGAGTCCTATGTATCAAAGGAAGACATATAACTCAGAAGTTATTTTAAGAAGTTCTTCCTCCTTCATGATTCAATAGCAACTGAATCATGAGAAATAAACAATATTGATGAGGTTGATATGATAGACCTTACAACAATCTTAAGGATTGTAATGAAGATGAATTGAAAAGGTCTTCAGGTCCAACTACTCTGCTTTCTCAGAAATTGGTTTTTTCTTTCCTTTGAGAAAACTAACAGTACTAATGAAGTTAGTATTGCCAGTGGAGATTTTGGGGTTAGTACTCTAATGCGGAGTCGATTTAATCAAGATCCATCAACTCCAGGGAGTGCTTCATGAAAGAGCTAACTCCTTTCTTGCACAACCAACAACCAGTCCTCAACTTGAGAATGAGGATTTTCAGCATATGGATGGAGATGACTTAGAGGAATTGGATCTTCGATGGCAGGTGGCTATGTTGACTGTTAGAGTAAAGAAGTCATTCAGAGGACAGGAAGAAATATGGACTTCAAGGAAAAATGACCTGTTTCTCTTGATAAGTCAAAGATTGAGTGCTACAACTATCACAGAAAAGGGCATTTTGCTAGAGAATGTAGATCTGGAAGGAGTCAAGGAAGAAGACCTTATGGTGACAGGAGCAATGCTCAAACAACTGAATCTTCATCTCAGGCACTGGTGGCTCAAGATGGTATAGGAGGCTATGACTGGAGCAATGATTTTGAAGTTGAACCAGTCAACTATGCTTAGATGGCAATCTCTTCATCAAACTCATCAAGTTCTTCTGATAGTAAGGTACAAAAATGTTCTAAATGTCTTGAATCATTTAAATGTCTTCAAAAGAACTATGATACTGAAAGAGAAAAGCATAACAAAGCCAAACTAGAAATTAGGGGTTATGAAATAGCCTTAGAGTCACTAGAAGCTAGAATTATTGGACATGAAAAGAATGAATAATAGCTTGTGGGTGAAGAGATATGATTTCAAAATTATGATCTTAAGTGTAGGAAATAAAAAATAACAACTTAAATCTAGAATTAAGAAAGGATGTTAAGAGAAAGAGATGAATTGAAACTCAAGATTGAAAAAAAATAGAAGGGTCATCAAAGAATCACACTAAGATAAACTCAATAGTCAGATGATTACTCGTGATAAAAATGTATAGGGTTTGGCAAACAAATGATGATTTGAATTTAATAAAATCCTGAAACTGATAGTGAGAACATTTTGACTATTTTTTGAGGTAAAGGTCTAGTGATTAAGAAGAGCACACACAGCCAAATAATAGGTTCACTAAAGCAAATGAGTATCATGTTGTTCCCCCTCCAATTACAGGGAACCCATTAACCTCAAGAGCTGATATATCATTTACAAGACTAGATGAGTATGCTTTTAGAAATAAAATCATAGAGTCTAAGACAACTGAAACTAACAAGACTATAGGTACCACAAATGAAGCAACTATAGTAAAACCTAAGTCTGTCAATGAAACAATTGTGTCTAAGTCAAAGATTAATAGGGATGAAACCATCATTGAGGATTGGACCTCAGATGATGAGGATGATATGTGTGCTGTCAAAACTGTTAGTTCTGTTAAGCCTAATGTGACTCAAGCTATTAGGAGTCAAGCTGATAAAAGTGGTCAAACTTCACAAAAACAAGGGATTTGATTTAAGAAAGTACATAAAATAAAAGCTTGTTTTGTTTGTAAAAGCACTAGCCATTTGATAAAAGACTGTGATTTCTATGACCAAAAGAGTCTTGAACCTAGGGTTAAGAATGTGGTCAATACTGGGAAGAGGGAAGTCAAACTAGTATGGGATTATGGCAAAAGGGTAAATCACCAAAACTTTTCAAAAAATTGGAAATACCCTCATGCAAAAAGGACCTTTAACCCATCAGCAGTACTAACCAGAGCAGGTTTAGTTAATACTGATAGATCAAATGTTAGTACTGCTAGGTCTATTAGTACTGTTAGGCCTGTTTATACTGTTAGGCTTGTTAGTATTGCTAGACCATTGGCCTCAAAAATAGCATAATCTAATAGTGTTATTAGACCAAATCACCCAAGATTGGACATTGTAAGACCAAAAGCCTCAAACACACCAATCAAGAGGTCTTACTTCACCCAACTAGTTTATAGACCCAAAGACTTAAAACCTGATGTGAAAACTTTTGGGGTTAAAAACATGACTACTGTTGGGACAAGGGCATTAGTTGATAAGGGTAAGGTGGAAAATGTCCTTAAGAAGGCTAAATGGGTTTGGAGGCCAAAGATGAATTACCAGGATCATGTGTACAAATATAATGGCTCTTACATGCTCAAGAAGTTGATATGTAGACTCCCCAAAAGGGATTATTCCCAGTCAGAATGACTGGATCCCTAAAGAGATACTAATTCTCTTACCTTTTGTGCAGGCAATCCAGAGATCTTGTTACAGGATCATACAGTGGTGGATAGTGGTTGCTCTAGCCATATGACTTGCAACAAACATATCTTTATGGAGACTAAGAAGATTTAAATGGGAGGTTTTTGTGGCTGTTGGAAGTGATCCCAAAGAAGGTAAAATAACGGGTAAAGGTAAAATCAAAACTGCTAATTTAGACTTTGATGATGTTTACTTTGTAGATGAACTTAAGTTTATCTTTTCTCTGTCTCACAAATGTGTGACAAGAAAAATAGTATCCTTTTTTACTGAATGAATGCCTAAATCTTGTCTCCTACTTTAAGGTTTTCTTGATAAAGTCAAGTGTCCTTAGATATCCGCCAGAAAAGTGGCGGTACAGCTTGGATTTAAAGAACATTGTTCCTTCTGGAGGTATAACTTGTTTATATGCAAATGCAACAGCAGATGAGTCTAAATTATGGCACAGGAGATTAGGTCATGTAAATTTCAAAAATATAAATAAACTTGTTAAAGGTCACCTAGTTAGAGGTTTACCTTCAAAAGTTTTTGTGAATGACCACACTTGTGTTGCCTGCAAGAAGGGTAAGCAACATAAGGCCTCCTGTAAGGCCAAGTTAGATAGAATCATCAGAAAGCCCCTAGAATTACTTCACATGGACTTATTTGGACCTGTCTCTATAGAAAGCATCAACAAGAAAAGGTACTGCTTGGTTGTGACTGATGATTTTAGCAGATTTAGTTGGGTATTTTTCTTAGCTACCAAGGATGAAACATCTGAAATCCTTTGTAATCTTATCATAGGCTTAGAAAAACAATTGAATCATAATGTTAAAATCATTAGATGTGATAATGGGACCAATTTCAGAACTATTTTTATGAAGAATTTTTGAGCTAAGAAAGGAATCAAAAGGGAGTTTAGTGTAGCTAGAACTCCACAGCAGAATGGTGTTGCAGAAAGGAAAAACAGGACCCTAATTGAGGCAGCTAGAACTATGTTAGCAGACTCACTTTTACCCATCCCATTTTGGGCAGAGGCAGTTAATACTGCTTGCTATGTACTGAATAGGGTATTAGTGACCAAACCTCAAAATAAGACACCTTATGAACTATTAATAGGTAAATCACCTAGTAAAAGTATTATGAGACCTATTGGGTGCCCCTTGGACTATTTTGAACGACCTTAGATTTCCTTAGGAAAATTGATGGGAATTCTAATGAAGGTTATTTCTGGATACTCTACATCTAGTAAAGCCTTTAGAGTAATACATCAAAAGGACAAAAGGGTAGAATGAGAATCTTCACATTAATTGTTCTTGAAGAATCAACCAAATGTGGCAGGAACAGGTCCAAATTGGATGTTTGATATCTAGATTTTCTCTCACCATTTCACTGATTATATTCCTTTAGTGTAGAAAATCATGTGAATGTGAATGCAGGTACAGCAAGATTCATATGTTATGCAGTTCATCCAGAAAGATAAAGGACCTACTCAAGAATACATACTGCTTCCCACTACAACCTCATGGGATAAGGATTCCAGTAAAGGATGTTGTTCAGGATGCACAAGAACAACCTTCTGAAAATGCTTCTCTAGACAAGGGTATACAAGTTTCAGAAGATGTTTTTTATAAGGAAGGACAACATCAGATGCCATAAGATGAACAAGTCTGGCTAAGATGAACTTGAGATGAATGGTTACTCAAGAAGTTGATTGCTAATGCAAAGAATGATGAATCAAGATAAGCCTTTGAAGAAGAAAAGAGGAGAATTGCATCTCAAATGAAGGCAGCTCAAGCTACTAGTACTAACCAACTTAGTACTGATAGGCCATTTGTTAGTGCTGTTGAATCATCATTTGTACTGATAGGTCTAACACACCCAATGTTAGTGCTGCTAGTACTTCCACAGGTGCAAATGCTGATGAATCATCATTTGTCTATCTTGGAGGCAAAATACCTATTAATGCATCTACTCTCCCTAATGCTGATTTACCCATTGATCCAAATATGCCTGAATTGGAAGATACTTCTGATACTCTCCCAAATGATGAAATAATCAATGGAGCTTATGATGAAGCCCTAATTCTCCCGGTTAGTCGTGAGTTCATATCTTAACATAAAAATGAAAAATATAATTAATACTCGAGAATAAAATAATGACCTGAAATTGACGAATTGTCACAGGATTTCCCTATAAAAAGGATCTTCGTCCCTGAAGATCAATTCATCTTGTTGCCCGCCTTCTTGTTAAAATCAAAGAGATGAGGGTATTTCTTCCACATTTGATCCTCCCTTTCCCAAGTATATTCTGGTCCACGACTCGAATTCCATCGAACTTTGTAGAATTCTAGTAATCTTATGATCAAACCAAGAACAAGAGTGTGATGTGGGTTGTGATGTTAGAGGTAGAATGGATGGGAAAATGGATGAAGTGTATTATGATGAAAAGTTACAAATGGAACAACCAACCTGACTTAAGCTTCTTCTCACCCCTATTTATATGGCAATAAATGAAAATACACAACAAGGATCAGAATCCGCGAGACCAAAGAAACCGGAAGCAGTATAGGGTGTCTCCGGGTCGTTATGTCCCAACGAGGCTTGAATTGAAAATCGAAAGACGAATTGATGATCGATATAGTTGAATAGACAAGGGGGGGGAATGATTGGGTACTAACACTAATAAGCAAATGCACATAAAAATAAACAAAGAAAATAAGCTGGAACAAGAATAAAAGCTAGAAATGGTAAAAACACTTAAAACTTTTACACAAAGACACAAATAAGCTCAAATAAGCTTAAGATAAACCAAATAAGCTAAACTAACTCTAAATAAGCAAATTCAAAAAGCAAATAAGCTAAATTAAGCAAGAAAAACTCAGCAGTACTAACAACAGTACTAACAGTTTTAACTAACAGTACTAACTTAGAGTTAGTACTGCATCTTTAAGTAATTATGGATGCTTAGTTGAGTACTCGTTAGTTCAATGAAGCAAGAAATAAGCAAATAAGCTAAAACAGATATTTAACTACCCCTAATAAGCATTCAGGCATAAGAATGAGCAACTAGAATAAACTACAATGGCAAATAAGCTAAAAAGCTACAAACTGATACACCAATTGAAAATACTTTGAAAAGGAAATAAGCTTAAATAATCTTACTCCAAAAGACAGTACAACGTGAGGAAAATGTTTAAACTACTTCTAAAAAGAAAAGGAGAATCTAAATACATGCAGAAATATAAGCTGATAAGCTAAAAAGAACCACCAGTACTAACAGTTTTAACTAGCAATACTGACCTTGGGAGTTAGTTACTGTAGCTTTAAAGTTAGTACTGCTAGCTATTAAAGTATCCAAAAGAGAACTACAGTACTAACTATGGGTTAGATACTGTTATTTCAAAAATATCCCATAAAGTTTTCCCCAAAACATTTTCTTTTTATATTAAGCTGATTTGGTCCTAAATTATTAAAAACAGATTGTTAAATAACAAATAGAATACTTATAAACAGATTTTAGTCAAGAATAAGCACTAATAAGCAGTTCTATAGTAAATAGAAAAACAAGAAAAAGAGAAACTTACAACACCCTTGCTTAAAACAGGGCTAAACCAAGAATCTACAAGCTCTAGCTTGCATAAAACAAGCTAGTAGTGTCCATAAGCCCATCCAGAACTGGCTTATCATCCATAGAATAAGTTGTGGTGTATTTGAGAGTGATTTTCTCTTAACTACTTAACCTTTTAAATTTACTTAATTAAAGCAGCTTGTAAACAAGCTGTGTTGAGAGCTTTTTGAATAAAACAACACCATTAAGAAACTTAACACTTGGAATTGTAAATTGACTTAAAACCTCCAATTTGCATTAAAACTTGAAAGTGTTACAAAGCTGAAAGTAAAAGCTATAAATAACTTTAAGAACTGAAATAATAAAAAGTGATATTGAAAATTAAGCTAAGATATTCTAAGATTAACTAGTTGCCTCAAAGGCTTACAAAAGGCTCTATTTATAGCCGAAGTCTTCTTCTTTGGGACCTCTTTCTTCTGTGTTTCTTTGTAGAGACAAAAACTAAGTGTGCTTGTTGCGTGAGGCGATTCTAAAACAAATCCCAGCCTTCAATTTCTTTTGTGCTTCTTTGGAGTCAATCATAGCCATCGAAAATACTTGGGAATGGTGAGGGATTGCCAACATGGCACTTATACAGCTGGGGGTTGATAAGAGGAGTGTGTGAAATGAATTTTATCTAGGTGTTGAGTGGATTTGCAGGTAAGAAAATGTGGACGTCATCCCCTATCTGATACAACAATGGGTTTTTTTGTGCTGGGAAAAATGGCTTATTTGGTAAGTCGGAACCAGCTTTGTCCCCTCAAGTCTTCTAACTTAATGGTAAACTTTGCCCGGTTTGCAATTTTAACCCTTGTCTTTTAATTCTTGTAATACAACTTGAGGTTTGGTAATTTTAGTCCCTCAAGTTGTATTTTCTTCACTCGGCTGACTTTTGACTTTGACTTGACTTGGCTTTGTCTTTTCCTTCCCGTGCTTGGTCGTTTTTGGCTTTCTTTTTGAATATCCGTTTTCTGCACAATACAAATGCAAACATACAAATACAATGTATTTTTGGTACGTTTTTAGTCTTTTAAGTCCGTTTTTAATGGAAAATGGTATGTGTAATTAAGCATATACCAAAATCCCCCATACTAAGGTATTGCCGTGTCCTCACGCAATGTTATGAAGTAAACACTCAAGAAAACTAAGAATCTCGAACCCCCTCGACTAATTACCTCGAAAAGTAGCTAAGTGTTCGTCAAGGGGAACTTAAAGAATCAATAGCTTCGACAAGTCCCGTTTTCACCATTTTTTTTATCTATACACTAACTATCCCTAATATTTTTGGATTTTCCTTTTTCTTTTCTTGACTGCCTGTTCGACTTCCTTTATTTTATAAACACTGGGATCATAGAATGAGAAGCGTCCATAGAATAATCTACGGATGTCCTGACGGATAAATTCATCGTCCCCGATTTTTCACTAGATCCAAACCAAGCAATTAAACAAGATCATTTTGTCCAATATAATCCCTAAATGTTAAAGCACTCATACTTATGAGCTTGTGAACTTTTAACTTCCCAACATGGATATATATTTAAATGTGTGAAATCATTCAACTCAACCATAGAATCAACTATATTTTCAAGTCGAAATTCAAGATGAATCAAGATGTACAACCACAATTATTAGGACCTTGCAACTTGATTATAAAGAAACGAAAATTTAAACAGTAAAACTTTTTTGCAACATCTACATCTTCATCATACAAAAACATAATTCTTAAAGTTAGGAATGCGTTGCCTTAGTTTGAACACCTACCGAGGCCTCGCTCCCTAGTAGGAATATCACAACCAACGACCGGTGTTTCTTAGTTTCAAAACCCACCCCGTTTAGGTTGGGAAATTCACATCAACACTTTCTCCTAATTGGCTAAGGGATAGGTGTCTTAGTTTGACCCCCACCTAGACCTCGCTTCATGGTGATATATCCACAACACACAAAATCCACTAGAAGTAAAGATGTCTTAGTTTGAACCCCCACCTCGTGGTTACGGAGTGGGATAACATGACCATCTTTTACTTACTCCATATACCTCAAATTAAGTCATGGCATAATATCAATAATCATTCTTTTTGCATTCATATTTCATTCATGCTTCTTGGCATTTTAACTTTCGAAATTACTAAGAACAGAATAACCCCCGCTTTAAAGAACAAGATACAAATTTGAAGCTTTTTTCTCTAAAACATCGATTGACTTAGTTTGAATTGAAATGAGCAACGTATTGATATAAGTTGGATTAGAAGATAAGTGATGGGAGAAAAAACTACAAGTTCCTCATAATAAGTATTAGAAAAACATGCTTAGCCCCAAAACTTAACATTTACTCTATCACTTCTTGTTCTTCACCTTATTAATATTCGAAGCAAATAGAATTCGTAGAAAGCTTAGCCTACAATTGAGAACTCGCTAGGGCTACAACATGCCCTATCGATCAAAAATTATTCTTATTCTACCCATTAGGAAAGTCGAAACTGTGACAAAACACTTATTTTATTTTTGAAAATTTTTAATTTTTTAATTTTTTTTGGTATTTTTGCAAACATTTGGTGGTAAAAACGGAATTACGTGACAACAACGGCTTCAGGCAAAATCGAAGATCCCCCCCATACTAGAATTAGACATCGTCCTCGATGTTTTGAAAGGGGCACTTACGTAAATCTAAGGCCGTTTATGAAGTGTGCCAAAAGATAAAACGTTAGTCGATTAGATTTGGATACTGGATTCCCAAAAGAATCTAGGATGTGAAACCTTTGTGGATGAAAGACAAAATCTGAGATGCACCATATCTTCACAATCCGGGAAATCCTGACATCAAACAACACAAACACGAAACAAAGATGAGAATGGGTAATGGAAGAGGCGAGTCTCCACACAACAAGAAAACACTTATTCATTTCTACACAATACTATGATAAGCATGGGGTGCCTCCCACGAAGCGCTTGTTTAAGGTCGCTATGCTTGACCCGTTTCCCCGAATTTATTGGTCCATGGGGAATGTCTGGAGATCTGGGACTACCAATTGTGGTACGTCCCCTCCAAAAGAGGCTTGTAAAAACGGGAACCCACTTTACTTGAAATTGGCCCGGAAGTTTTAAGGATAACTCGACTGTGCATATGGAAAAAACATGGGTTACATTGACATGGTCCCACTCTAACGTTCTTAAGCTTGCCCTGAGAAAATCTTTAATCTAGAGTTAAAGAAGGAGGAAACTCGATCACCGATGATGAAAAAAAACGCGATATTTTGATCTTGGAGTCATGAATTTCACTTTGTTTTCTCTTTAGTAATCAAATAGTTTTTCATAGGCATGATCACTGAAGTTCATTAAGTTCGTTGAGTTGAACTTTTTGGAGATCACCCAACGGTTTGATATCAAAGTTTGTATGCTTAAGGGCCCAGTAAGCTTAGTGCTCGAGCACAATCGTAAGATGACATGCCTTCCCGTACACCAACTTGTATGGAGTACACCCGATGGGTGTTTTGTAAGCTGTGCGGAAAGCCCAAAGTGCGTCATCTAGTTTATCCGACCAAGAGGCACGATTTTCGCCGACGGTCCTTTCAAGAATTCGTTTCAAACCACGAATTGGATACTCAAACATGTCCACAGTTGTTTGTGGATGATACGCGTGGAAGAGACGATGAGTGACTCCGTATTTAAGCATGACCTTTGCAAATTGGTCATTGCAAAAATGGGTTTCGCGATCACTTATGATTGCACGAGGGGGCACCCGAATCTGGCGAAGAGAGATTTAAGAAATTTGCAGACAACTCGGGCGTCATTGTGGGGAGCCTATGCCTTCAACCCATTTGATAAATAATCAACGGCCAATAGTATATATTTGTTCCCTCATGAAGACTAGGAACGTGCCCCATAAAATCAATGCCCCACATGTCAAAGATTATCGCAAACTTAAAAGAGTTTTTGTGGCATCTCACACGTTGCGAAATTTTTGCCTTGACTTGACAATATGCAAATCGTGGTGACAAAGTCAGTGGGCTTCCTTGTAGATCGTGGGCCAATAGAAACCTAAACAAAGATCTTTTAGCGGTGTAATTGGCATGTAGTGTCCCCCTTGTGTCCACTGGGCAAGCTTTAAGAATGTAAAAGCTTTCTTTCCTTTGCCCCGAAACACACGCCTAAGTAACTTGGTCACACAGACTTGAATAGAAAGAGGGTTTCATCCCAAAAGTAGTGTTTGACGTCTTTGAAAAACTTTCCTTTTTCACTGCTGAGACACATCCCCTTTAATCACAAAATTCCCCGCATGGTAGTTTGCAAAATCGGCAAACCATGGGGGTATTATCATCACCACGAAAAGTAACCATACCAAGTGTCTCGAGAGGAAATGTTTTCGTAATTTCCTTTTTCTCGAGCTCACTTAATGGTGGATTTTCAATACTAGAAAGGTGGACCCAGCGGCGAGATTTTTTGCTTCCTTTTTTATCACGGATAACGACATCAATTCTTGGAGCAGCAAAATCCCGGAGCAATCTTGTCTAGGCATCCTGCTTATCAATAAGATATTTGAGAGCCTAATGGTCCGATACACAAAGCACTTTTGGCAAACAGAAATGGCCCAAATTTCTCGAAAAGCATACACTGACGGCAAGTAATTAGTTTTCCGTTGTATTGAAATGTTGCTTGAGCCCCGGTCCATATTTTGCTCGCATAGTGTATCGGTTGGAAGTGCTTTTTTGGGTCCCCCCCCCCCCCCCCACCCCTATTGTAACGTTCTAGACTGCCCAACGAGCAAAATCACTTGCATCACACATGATTTCCCAAAGGGCAATCCAAACGGAGCAACTAGAATATGGAGCCTGGTTAACTCATCTTAAGGTTTTCAAATGCTTCGATCATTCCTTCGAGAAGATAAACGGAGTTTTCTTTTTCAAGGAGTTGGGTCATAGGCCCGGGCGATTATGTTAGGAAAAATCCAGAATAAATCGTCTGTAGAATCCGGCGTGACCGCAAAACGCGAATACCTTCAACGGTAGTGGATGAGGTAGATTTGGCAATTACATCACATTTTGTTATCAACCTCAATCCCGGATTTAGAAATCTTATGGCCAAGGACTATTCCTTCCTTGACCATAAAGTGGCATTTTTCCCAATTTAGCACAAGATTGGTGTCTTCACACCTTTGGAGCATTTTGTCTAAATGGGAAAGGCAAGAGGAGAAAGAATCACCGAAAACCGAGAAATCATCCATGAAGACTTCCATGGTTTTCTCAATCATATCGTGAAAGATTGCAACCATACACCTTTGGAACGTGCCCGGTGCATTGCATAACCCAAAAGGCATGCGACGATAGGCAAATGTCCCGTAAGGGCAGGTGAAGGTAGTCTTCTCTTGATCAAGTGGGTCAATTGGGATCTGAAAGTAGCCGGAGAATCCGTCCAAAAAGCAATAGTACTCATTCCCGGCTAATCTTTCAAGCATCTGATCCATAAATGGTAACGGGAAATGGTCTTTACGAGTTGCATCATTGAGTTTTTGGTAGTCGATGCAAACTCGCCATCCCGTAACCAACCTAGTGGGTATTAACTCATTTTCTTCATTCTTTACCACGGTTATGCCTCCCTTCTTAAGGACACAGTGAACCGGGCTCACCCAGGGACTGTCAGAGATAGGGTAAATTAACCCAGCATCAAGAAGTTTGATAACTTCTTGCTTAATAACCTCATGGATTTTGGGGTTAACCCTTCTCTAATGTTGAACTACGGGTTTGGCATTTTCTTCCATTAAAATCTTATGGGTGCAAAACTGAGGATCTATTCCCTTAATATCAAAAATTTTCCAAGCTATGGCATGTTTATGTGACTTAAGAACTTTGATTAGGGCAGCTTTATCCTCATCTTTTAAGTTTTTAGCGATTATAATGGGTAATTTGTCCTCACCCTCCAAAAATGCATACTCAAGATGGGATGGTAAGTCTTTGAGTTCTAGGTCGGGAGGATCTTCACATCAAGATTTAATCTTTTCAGGCACATTAATTTCATAAACTGGTGACGGAGGGAGATTTAGGTCATTATTGATCACACTTAATAATTCCTGAAGGTAAAAAGTATCTCCCTCAGAATCATAGATGCCATCAACACCCGGTGGTATTAAATCATCATGTTTAAGAAATGCATCGATTTCTTCCATTAGAAAATCACTTCCTCCGAAGGGAGTGAAAGATGGAGAGCGAGAATTGATTATAGGATCCGAAGGTGAAGTGGGATTTCCACTTTCAGAAATTTCAAGTACTTTTTGAACATATTCTTCACAAGCAATGTCAATAACATCGACTTGGTTAACCGATTCAATGATATTGTAGGAGAAAGTCTTAGTATCACCAACTTTGAAGGTCACAGATTGGTCATCGTGTCTAAGGGTCATTTGTTCACCGTGAACATCTATCAAGGCACGTGCCGTTCTCAAGAAAGGTCTCCCTAGAATTAGGGGAACTCAAGGATCGGCAACGTAATCAATGACCACGAAATCGGCCGGAAAGAAGAACGTTCCAACTTTCACGAAAACATCCTCGGCGATGCCGGTTGGAGTAGAAATCGTTCGGTCGGCAAGTTCAAGTATCATTCGGGTTTTGGTCAAACGTAGGAGATTTAGCTCTTTCCAAATTGAGAGAGGCATTAGGTTGATGCTTGCACCGAGATCGGCCAAGGCCAATCATTCATTCATCTCTGGAAAATCACACGGTATAAGAAATCTACCGGGGTCTCCAAGTTTTTTGGGAAACTTTTTGAGGATAACCGCTGAGCAATTCTCATTCACCGGTGTCTTGGTCAACTCAAGCATCCTATCTTTGTTATTGAGGAGTTTTCTAAACATTGGTGCAAATTTGGGCATGTGTATGAGAGCGTCCGCGAAACTTAGTTCGAAATGGAGATTCTGAAAAATCTCCATAAATTTTAATGCTAGAAGATCGTCTTTTTCACGGAGCTTCTCTTTGTTGGCCCTTGAAGGATAAGGCAATGTTGGTTTAGTCTTTGAACCAACAACGGGCTCACCAATTTGGTCATTGGTTTGGACCACCGGAGGTTGGATGTTTTCGGTGCTTGGTTGCATCGTATCCTTTGTTACATCGGGTTCATTTTCCACCTCCTCAGGAAGAGAAGAAGTCGGAGGTGGAATTTGAGGTCCTTTATATGAAACACCACTTCGGGTAGTGATTGCTTTCACATCACCTTTCGGGTTAGCAATGGTGTTGCTTGGAAGAGAACCCGAGCCCGAAGTAGAAGCGGTGTTACTATTTACGAATTTGGTGAGCAGGTCTGTTATATTGGTCATTTGGCTTTGCATGTTTTGCATCACCGCATCATTATCTTTGACGTAGCTCTTAAAGTCAGCCTTTGACACACCATGTGTCTGAGGAGCTGGAGCCTGGTAAGACTGAGCTTGGTAAGCTGGTGGTTGATTAACCGGGGGTCGAAAAATTGGGCCCTGGTTGTAATTATTCCCTTAATTTTGGTTGTAACGGTTCTGATTATTTCCTTGGCTTTGTTGAACGGGAGGAAAACCGGGAGGTCAAACTTGATTTGCAACCATCGGAGGTCGGTAACCGGTATTTCCCTGGTTGTAGTTAACTGCGGTAGCTTGTGACACGTACTCTTGAATATTGTCATGATAAACCTTGCCATCGGTGGCGGGACAATTTCTGTGAGAATGAGCACCACCACAAGTTACACAACTTTCCTCGACTGCTTTTACAGTAGCGGGAGCTTGGGATTGGTTTTTCTTATCAAGAAGCAATGCTTTCACCATGTCTTTAAGTTCAGCAACATCGGGTGAAATACCGGGGGTAGAAGAGCTCGTACTCACTTTGGCAACAATGGCCTTGCTTCGTGATTGACGAACTTTGGACTTGCTCTCGATGATTTTTAGGCATTCTCGAGGCATTTTATCCAGAAAGTTACCACCCGCGGCGGAGTTCAATGAATCTTGATCATTCGAGTTAAAGGCATTATAGAATGTATCGATTTGATGCAATTCTGAAAACCCATGATGTGGGTATGCCCAAAGAAGATCATTGAATCGATCCCATGCTTCATAAAATGATTCGTCAAATCTTTGTTGAAACCTCGTGATTTCATTATGAAGATTTGTCGTCTTGGAGGGAGGGAAAAACTGGTTGATGAATTTCAAAACAAGATCATCCCAAGTTAAAATCGATCGAGGGGATTCTTTTTCAAGCCAAATCCGGGTTGCTCCCTCGAGGGAAAATGGGAAAAGCATAAGCTTAACCGACGTACTCGGGACGTTTGGGAACTTCATCGTAGAAGTGATCTTGTTGAAATATCAAATGTGAGATGAAGGGGTCTCCTCCTTGTCATGTCCAAAAAATTGTTTATTTTGAACAAGAGTAAGCAAACTATGCTTGAGCTCAAAGTTGTCTGCGGTGATTGCGGGAACAACGATTGCATCCTCGTAACCCTCGGTGGGTGCTTGGAGCAATTCCGCCATAGTACAATTATCGGCCATCATAACTACGGGAGGAGGTTCTTGATTATTATTAGGTTTCTCAAGATTAACTTATTCAACAGAAGTCTGTGGGACTTGTTGTTGTCGACGTCTACGGGATTGAGAACGAGTGCGCATGCACAAAATAGAATAAAATTTATACTAATTTTTTTTTTTTGGTTTTTCAATAATCTATTCATAATTTATTTTAACGGACAACGAGATAGGACAACTTCAACCAAATAATCGAACTTACTTCACGGTAGCTCTCAAAATGAAAAACGCGCAAGCGAGCGGGGGAGTAGGAAAGCGCGAGGCTATTAAAATCCTTTCTCCTTTTGGGTTGTAGTTCCTCGGAACAACCCTCCTTATACCCACCTTATAGTTTGTTAATCAAATCGAGGTGAGCCGTACGTCGTAAGCGACACAAATGGCAAGTTTTTGAATCTTTTGTTTGGGAACTTATTAATGGATAATACTTCAATGGAAAGTATTATATGTTGGTGTTCTTTTACCAACTTGGTGAATTTATTATTTCCTTTTTTTATGGACAATTTTTTATCTTTTTGATTTTTTCTTTTGTTTTCATATGATAATTATACTAATAAAAGAAAAGGAAAAATATATATTTTTTTTATATTTTTATAAAATAGAAGAAATATTCACAAATCCAAACTCAAATTGTCAAACGTTACGATAATCGTTTCACATCCTCCCCGGCAACGGCGCCAAAAATTGATCCGTGCAGATCTATATATATATAATATATAGGCAACCAATCAACCAAATACCCTTAGCCAAGGATTGGTTAAGAATTCACAAAATAAAATATATATGTAACCGGGAAATGTGATTCGGGTCGTTATGTCCCAACGAGCGTGTGAAATTGAATAATCGAATGTCGAATTGATAATCGATGTTTGATATGGAGCCTAGATTATTGATTGGTTTTCTATTACTACAAGTTTTAATAATGCAAAAATCAGCAAAAGTAAGCCTAAACGAAAGAATTTTAATTAAACCCTAAGAAACGGTGACGTAAAAACGCGAGCTAAAAACCTAAATTATTCAATTTTAATCCTAAAATGATTTTTTAACTTTTAAATGGTCCTAAGTGACTAAAAAGGAAGTTTAAAAAAACTAGACTGAAAACGGAGTTGATTTGAGCTAAAAATGAGAAGAAACGAGAACGGGATTGAATCCCGTTCTTTTAAAATTGAATTTTTACAAAAATGACCCTACGAAAGCACTAATATTTTTCCTAGAAACTATGTGATAAAAGAAAAAAAATTTAAAAAGATTTATATTTTCTTGATTATTATTTTATTTTTTATGAATTTTTTAAGTTTTTAAACAAAATAAATTATAAAAAATACTAAACTATTTTATAAAAAGCTGAAAAAAAACAGGAAAATTAGCTAATTCTAATATGGTCTAGCGAAAATTAAGCAGCCCCAACTTTATCATTAGTTGTGAAAATAAAGTCAAAATAGGCTGTTGGGCTTATTGGGCTAATTGGCCCTTAAATAATAAACTAAACCAAACTCTACCGGATGAGCTATTGTAGCACAGCGGTAGAGTTGGTTATGAAAGGGTTGATGGTGTTGAGGTCGGGGGTTCGAGCCTTGTGCTCACCCCTGACTTCCACTTTCCCCTTTTACTTTTTTTTAAATTTTTTTTACAAACTTATAAAATACCTAAAAATAAGCAACTTTAAAACTTGGACTTATTTTTGAAAAGCAATATTAAGCCTAGAAATGAGCCATAAAGATGACAGATTTGGCTTATTTCACTCTAAGTCTAAAAGACTCAACTTTTTTGCATTTTAAGCACAAATAAACAAAGGAAACTACAGAATAAGCAATCACAGGGACTAGACTATCCCTAATAAGCAAAGGGAACAAAAATAAGCCAAGGAAATGAGCCAAATAAGGCTTAAAAAGCCAATAAGCACTTTGGCTTAAATTCTGCAGGCCAAACAGCCTGAGGGCACACCTTTGGGCTTAAAAATAAGCCATAAGATAGAACCTTATGGCTTAAGGGCTTATATGCCCTTAAAGCTTATCCTATAAGCTTCTTAAATCACCAAATAGATTTGAGTTTGAAACTCAAATAAGCCATGAAAAGGGCTTATGAAAGTGGCTGTTTACACAGATCAACACTTGGAAAATTTTGCTCAACTTTTTCAAAGATAGCTACTTTTGGGCTTAAAAATAAGCTAGCAAACAGAACCTTATGGATTCAAGACTAACAAACATATAAAATTTTGTCATCGAAGAACTTATAACAACAATCAAAAGTCATTTTGAAATAAAGGATAAGCTAGAAATTTGAAATGAAAAAGGTCTTTTTCTCACACTGCATGCATATGTTGACAGATTTTGGTAAACACAAAAACACAAATGCAGGCCTTATGGCTTGGTTATATCCTTGTTTTAGCACCCTAACAACACAAATATACCACGCAAACACATCAATCCAAAATTCAAACCATAGGAAATGATTTTGGTCTCAAAATTCCAACAGATTAAAACTTTAAATTGTGAAAACCAAGATTTTGAGTTTTACAACTTATAAACTTGAACAATCTTGCTTTTATGATGAATTTGAGCTAACATAAACTGACCCAAGTGTCAAAACCTGTTTTTAACCCATTTTGACCCATTAAACAGTTTAAACCAAACACCCCTTAAAAACGATTTTCACCATTTTTAAAGTTTGAACTTGATTTTATTCAAAGTACCAGATTATAGGTGGCTTCTAACACATACAATAAACAAGTTCAAACACTAAAACAAGCAAGATTAAACAGTTTTATCGACTATGCAACATATTAGACAGTTATGAGTTTTGACTTGAGATTTTAAGCAAAAACACTTACAAGAGGTCTAATGATTTGAGAAAGTGAGTTTAAGGACTCTTACTAGTCCTTAATCAACCTATGCGTTTCCCACTAAACTCTAAACCACAGCCATCCATGATACACTGTGCTCCATGCTTTCTTGAATATTTAGTGATTTTTGAATCTAGTTGCTTAAATAACCAACAAGCTGTGATAAAGCTTGTGTCATTTAAGTTTTTACAGCTTATATGATATTTTTATAACTTAAGAAACCTTTTTCAAAGTGACCAAACAAATATAAAACTTAACAACAAGATATTAAGAACATAAATACCATCGAACTTTTCATTAACTTTTAAAAAGAGTACATTGCTTAAATTGAAATTGCATAAAGATAAAAAAAAATAACATAAGTTGAAAACTAGATGCCCTTAAAGGCTTACAAGCTTTTCTATTTATACTACTTCTATGTCTTCTTCTTTTCTTCTCTTGTGCTTCTTTTGTGAGAGAAATCTGAGGTGTGTTAGTTTTGTGAGAGGCTTCCCAAAGTCATCTCAGCCATTAATCTTCTTTGTGCTTCTTTAAAAATCATCACAGCCATCGAATTTGTCATTGAAAAGTGTGGGATTGCCAACTTGGATGTGGGGTTTAGTGGAGTGGGGGTAAAGGTTTTATCTGGGTAAACCATGGAGATTGAGTATTTTGGGGAGAGGGAAGGTGATCACGTGAAGGGGTTCTGTTTTGGGGAAGAGAAGCAGGACATTTTGGCGGGAAATTTGGTTTATGGTAGCAGGGGTGTAGTTTGGGGAAGAGGCAAAAATGGTCCCTCAAGGTGTGTGTGTTTATTACACCACACGTCCTTGTGGTTTAAAGGTTTTGGGATGTGGCAGATTCAGCCCCCTCAACTCCTATTGAGTTATTACATGAATGGTCCTTGTGATGTATAGCTTTAAGGGCTTGGCAGGAAAGGCCCCTAAAGTTATATTTTAGGTGAATTGCAATTTCAGCCCTTGTATTTTTATTCCCTTATTACAACTTTGGTTTGGTATTTTTGGTCCCTCAAGGTTGTATTCTTCTGATTCAGCTTCTCAGAGTTGACTTTGACTTTGACTGTTGACTTTTCTCATGCTCTTTTTATTCCCGTGCTCGGTTTTGTCCTTTTTAGCTTTGCTTTTGTTCTTTTCTTGAATTTCTGTTTCCTGCACAATACAAATGCAAAACATACAAATACAATGTATTTTTGGTATGTTTTTAGTCATTTAAGCTCGTTTTATTAGGTATAAAATATGTGTAATTAAGCACATATTAAATCCCCCATACTAAGATATTGTCGTGCCCTCACGCAATGTTATGAAGTAAACACTTAAGAAAACCAAGAATCTTAATTCCCCTCGACTAATAACCTCGAGAAGTAGCTAAGTGTTTGTCAAGGGGAACTAAAGAATCAATAGCTTCGAAAAGCCCCATTTTCACCATTTTTATATTTACACTAACTATCCCTAATATTTTTGTATTTCTCCTTTTTCTGACATGTTTGACTTCCTTTATTTTATCAACACTGGGATCATAGAACAAGAATCATTTCAATCCTAAAATGCTCCAAAAAGATAAATTCATCGCCCCCAACTTTTCACTTATTCCAAACCAAGCTTAAAACAAAATCACCGTTAAGTACAAGAATAGATGCTAACACTACTCATATTTGTAACTTGTAAACTTTTCACTCTCGACAATTATTATATTTAGGTGAATGTGTTAAGGATGCTAACACTTCTCATATTTTGCAATTTGTTAACTTTTTGGCTCTCATAATTATTATAGTTGAGGTGAGTGTGCTAATATTTCAAATTTCACCCATGGATTATCACTTTAGAAAGCCGCAATATTTCTAACTTCACTTCCCCCCAAGGATAATGAGTTTTGAAGGGGGAAGATCATCCCGATGATTTGAACGACTTCGTCTCGGCACATCCCAACCTTGCGGCTAAGTGACCAGGCTTTTGACACCTCACAGAGACTAGTATCGGGACTCACGGACCTTCGGATTTAAAACCCTTGGACTTCCCGTTTACACAAAGAAATACTATAACTAAAGCAAATTAATCTTAGTTCAAAAATATATTTAAATTAAAGAAAAAGAGATTTTCCCTATATTTATTCAAACATTTAACATATATACAATTACACTTATTTAAGCAACGGTAATCCTCGACCTTTTTGAAGGCTGCAACATCGGTTGTGAGCCGGCAAGATGCAGCAAACTTTTATCAGTCTCGGATTAATACTATGGGCTTTCTTTAGAAGGCTGCAACATCGGTTGTGAGCCGGCAAGATGCAGCAAACTTTTATCAGCCCACAGTTTTTATTATTCACATGACATATACATTTTTTTACACACTTATATTACCACGATATAGAGAAAATTTCTTTTTAGAAAATTTAAGTATATAGCTGAACTAAGATTAAATAAATTAATGTTATTAACACTAATAAAGCTTTGAATTCAAAAATTGTCGATTTAAGTTTAGTTTCCGAAATTAGCACTTATTATTAGTCTGGTTAGGAGCTTACGGGAGAAAAAGCGACAAATTACACTTATGAGCTCTTAAGATTTCCAAATAATCCTTGCTTAGCATCAAACTTATACTTAACACTATCATTTTTCGTTCTTCGCGAATGCTTAGTCTAAAAAGTTAAGGAACAAGCTAGAGCTCAACATGCTCGATTGAGTCAAAATTTATTCTCATTCTACCCAGCAGGAAAGTCAAAATTGTGACAAAACACTTATTCTATTTTTGAAAAAAATTTAAATTTTTTCATTTTTTTGGAATTTTGGTGGTAAAAACGGGATTACGTGAAAACAACGACTGCAGGCGTAATCAAATCGATAGATCCCCCCCCCATACTAGAACTGAACATTGTCCTCAATGTTTTAAAAAGGGTCTCTACGCAAATCTAAGGCCGTTTATTAAGTATGCCAAAAGAAAAACGTTAGTCGATTAGATTAGGATATTGGATTCCCAAATGAAGCTGAGGATGTGAAGCTCTTGTGATCGAAGGACAAAAACCGCGAGCACGAGAGGCTTTAAAATCCGGGCAATCCTGGACAATAAACCACAAAATACAAGCATACAAGAATGGAAGAGGCACACCTCCTCACGTCACACAGTTAGAGGAAAATAGAAAGAAGATAGAAGGATAAGCATGGGTTGCCTCCCACGAAGCGCTTGTTTAAAGTCACTATGCTTGACCCGTCCCTGAATTCATTGGTCCTTGGGGAAAGTTTGGAGATCCGGGACAACCATCGGTGGTATGTCCCCTCCAAAGTAGTGTTTCAAACGATGACCATTCACCTTGAAGTTTGGCCCGTCGGTTTGAGATAACTCGATGGTGCCATATGGAAAGACTTGGGTGATTGTGAATGGTCCACTCCAATGGGTCTTAAGCTTTCCCGAGAAAATTTTCAATCTAGAGTTAAAGAGGAGGACTCGATCACCGACGTTGAAAATGCGGTTTTTGATCTTGGAGTCATGGAACCTCTTTGTTTTTTCTTTATAGATCAAGGATTTTTCATAGGCATGATCATGAAGTTCATTTAGCTCATTGAGTTGAACCTTTCGATGATCGCCCATGGTCACTAGGTCAAAGTTTGCATGCTTCAAGGCCTTGTAGGCTTTGTGCTCGAGCTCGATCGGTAAATGACATGCCTTTCCGTATACAAGCTTGTAAGGAGTACACCCGATGGGTATTTTGTAAGCCGTACGGAAGGCCCAGAGTGCGTCCTCTAGTTTGTCCGACCAAGAGGCACGGTTCTCGCCTATGGTCCTTTCGAGAATTCTTTTCAAGCCACGATTGGATACCTCAACTTGCCCACTTGTTTGTGGGTGATACGCAGTGGAGAGACGATGAGTAACTCCATATTTAAGCATGACCTTTGCAAACTGGTCATTGCAAAAATGGGTTCCGCGATCATTGATGATGGCACGAGGGGCACCGAATCGGGCGAATAAAGATTTAAGAAATTTGCAAACAACTCGGGCGTCATTGGTGGGGAGCGCTTTCGCTTCAACCCATTTTGACAAGTAGTCGACGGCCACGAGTATATATTTGTTCCCTCGAGAAGACGGGAACGACCCCATGAAGTCAATGCCCCAAACGTCAAAGATTTCGCAAACTTGGATAGAATTTTGTAGCGTCTCATCACGTTGCAAAATTTTTCCTTGACGCTGGCAC
>BQNB010089152.1:0-27478 GCA_026074375.1 Tanacetum coccineum
CATATCAGAACAATTGGTTTTTCATTTATCGGATTCTTATACTTCTATTTTGTGCAAATTGTTGATAGGCCGACTCAAAGTCACAAGTTTATATCCAAAGACTATATACATTAGCCACAATGGGTCTTTGACTGTATAAATGCAACAATCACACGACCAACTAAGGATTATATGGTTGGAAACTAAGTTTTAGTAATGTCGCTATTGATCTTATACTTTAATCATGTTTCCATATGTTGACACACTCTTTTTGTTAATGCAAAAGCACTTGGATATGTACCGGAGTATGCAGATACCGTTAAAAGACTTCAAGTAGCTGCAAGAAAAGAAATTCTTCAAATGCCCTGTGCAGAAATAGATGATCTTGATAATGCCCATTTACTTGCTGAAGGAATCATTGATAAGGCAGAAGGAAATTAAGCTGCTGAAAGAAAACGAAAGGTTCGTTATGCTGTTTACGAAGGTTTTTCAGCATTATATTCTTCTACTTATTTGTCAGCAAGTTTTCTTACATTTGTGAGATGTTTGGTGTGTGCAGATGGCGATTGATGAAAAGGGAAATGAAACTGATGCACAACACATCTGATACGAGCCCACTAAACTTGTATTTGGCCGATACGGATCGTAACTGATTCTACTGAGATTAAGAAGACAGGTGAAGAAGATGATGCACATGATATGTCTGAGATTATCGAGGAGCGTATCAAACAAATGTCGGTACTCCCGAGAAGAAAAGAAAGCTTTAGAAAAGCAAGGAAACGTCATCAGACTGAAGTTGATTTTTCTGTCAGGTTGCTGCTACTTATATGGGCGGTATTAAGTTCTGTAGTTATAGGTATTCAAATTGTGTTTCCAGATATATTTTTATTTTTTTTACAACACATGGAAAAGCACGAAACTTGTCGCAATCCCTGAGCATCATAACGCATGCACCTACAAAGTACTTTGATCAGTGCTATTCAGCGATTATGGTCAACTGCAGTATAATTTGAACTGATGTTTAATATATATGTTCTCGTCAGTTGATCCTGATTATCTGTTTCAAACCAATATCTCTTAAAGTTGACACAACTTGTTAGCCCAAATAAACATCTGAAATGGCTATAGTTACGCTGGGTGGGGGGGGGGGTGGTGGCGGGGGGGGGGGGGGGCCGGGCGGTCGGGGTGGGGCGTGGGGGGGCCCAAATAAACATCCTGAAATGCTATAGTTAATATGAGAGCGCATAATGTGGTGAGTACATAGGTCGGTCCTCGGCTTTGTTTAGGCTTGTAGCCCATAACCTTATTATACTAGATTAAATCTCAGCCTGTAATTACAATGAAGTGCCTAAATAACATTAAGTTACAAACTTCCTTAAACGTAATATTTAGAGGCTGTACTTGAAAGGGATAATGAGAAAAGGTTATTGAATGAAAATGTGGTAGGATTAGATGAAACATTTTGTTTTGTATTTGCAAAGTGTTAGTAGATTTTAGAAAAAAGACGAGGGTTAATTTAGGAAAATTGGGCAAAAGCTTATAAAATCCGCGGTACCGCCCCCAAATCGATTATAAGGATAATGAGAGGTAACAACAACAGGGGGGGTATGATGATAGTGGGACGTGACAGCAATGGGAAGCTTATAAGGATAGCGAAAAGTATACCTGAAGCGTGGAATAGAAGAAAACTAAGGAGGAGAAGAAGTCTAATGGTGAACCAAAAGACACGGCAGCCTCGTTTGTGTCAGATTAAAACTTGGCAGTGCATATTTTGACGGTAAGTGTTGGATAAATGGGATGACACCCCAAAAGAATCAACTCCAGAAATGACTATCGTAAACACGAAACCGGTCAAGAATCAACCTGGACCTGTTATTTATAAAGGGTACAAGGACTAAGGTAAGATCAACTTCTTAAACAACCTTGACTTTGCCTTTACTGTTCATGTCAACACTTAATTAACTAGTACTTTTAATTTAATCCTTTTGCGCCTATCTATATGTAAGTATGTATGGCTGAATCAATTATCATATTACTAGCCTTTTTCTTCTTCTTCTTGTTGTAATTGTTTATATCCTCTCCTGCTGATTCTATATGTGCTGCTGGTTTGTTTGATATTATATAATAAATATGATGAATACAGAAGACCCATATTATCTTATGTTCAAATGCATCACAGACCCACCACCAGTTTGCTTTGATTCCTTTCCATAAAGCAACAGGAATTAATGACAGCTTCAATAACATCTCATATTTTGTCCTTTTCCACGTCAACTAGCCGTATCACATTTTGATCATTCTCAAAAGCATTTGTGGCCACATGTCATGCAATGATTTAGTCAAAGCTAGAGGTGGTTATTGTCATTTGTGACATGTACGAAAAAAAAAAAAATTCTCATTTGCAGGTAAAGCTTTTCTTAGTATGGAGATGGTCTAGCTCATTGCCCATATGATCTTGGCACCATGATTTGACCTTCTTCACAACGTTCAACCCGTCTTTTTATGATACGGATTTTTCTGCATACACCTGTTTACAACAGCGACTTCAAAAGTAAACATACTTTGAAATCCAGATATTAACTTAATACATTTCAAATAGTAGAACAAACAGAATGGTTTAGATATCCAAACACTCCGGTTAGCAGCAACGTAGCTTTTTTTGTCACACATCTTTCGAAATCCTTTGTATGCCAGTGAAGATACCTTCAAATTTTAATGTGGGTCCTAAATGATATTCGAGAGTGTTTGAACTTGCTATCTCGTGAATATATCACTATATTTTATGTCGTTTGTTTTGATATTAATATAGCTTGAAAAATTTGTGCAATATATATATTGCTTTACAAGGTATGTTGATGCTAAAGGACCGACCGACAATGGAACAAATGACGAACAATACCTACTTCCTGGACGAAACCAGGGTGCAGTGACGAACCTTGTTGCAAATGCTGCTATTGTTTTTTGTGAGTGGAAGATGATGAAGAAACCACGGCGTGTAAAACCCTCTTCCCAAAACAGACAGTTATTTTTGTTTCACGTGAGGTAGATCATTTTTTGTTATAGCATAATAATAATACTTATATAGGTCTTGTATGTGTTGCATGTTATAGAGCTCTTCTTCTTCTTCAGGCTGAAATCTGTGAATGTTTCCGTGTTGTTCAAGTCGTTGCTTTTTGCTATAACCTCTTTTGGCCTGGTGTGGTTTCGTGGGAAGGGGATGGAGCTCCATTTGAGAAATCTAACCAGGACATTAATTATAAGGTATGCTGCAAGCCCCGACTCTAATATTTAATAAAACAAACAAAAACAATAACAAAATGACTTACCTTCTTTGTTAATCAAGTATTTATTTCTAATAAGTAACTGATCTGCTGATATTTCATGGCTATGTAATAGATGACTATTATTCAGTAGCATTTTTACACGTGTGTTTCATAATCATACAGAACAATTTGGTTTTTCATTTATCGGATTCTTTATACTTCTATTTTGAGCAAATTTTTTGATAGCCGACTCAAGTCACAAGTTTATCTCCAAAGACAATATACATTAGCCACAATGGATCTTTGACTGTAAAAATGCAACAATCTACACTTAATCATGTTTCCATATGTTGACACACTCTTTTTGTTAATGCAAAAGCACTTGGATATGTACCGGAGTATGCAGATACCGTTAAAAGACTTCAAGTAGCTGCAAGAAAAGAAATTCTTCAAATGCCCTGTGCAGAAATAGATGATCTTGATAATGCCCATTTACTTGCTGAAGGAATCATTGATAAGGCAGAAGGAAATTAAGCTGCTGAAAGAAAACGAAAGGTTCGTTATGCTGTTTTACGAAGTGTTTTTTCAGCATTAATTTCTTCTACTTTATTTGTCCAGCAAGTTTCATATATTTGGGATTTTGTGTGCAGATGGCGAATGATAAAAGGGAAATGAAACTGATTCAAACAACACATCTGTACTAGCCCGAAACTAAACTTTTATTTTGGCCGATATGGATCGTAACAGATACTACTGAGATTAAGAAGACAGGTGAAGAAGATGATGCACATGATATGTCTGAGATTATCGAGGAGCGTATCACACAAATGTCGATACTCCAGAGAAGAAAAGAAAGCTTAAGAAAAGCAAGGAAACGTCATCAGACTGAAGTTGATTTTTCTGTCAGGTTGCTGCTACTTATATGGGCGGTATTAAGTTCTGTAGTTATAGGTATTCAAATTGTGTTTCCAGATATATTTTTATTTTTTTTACAATATATGGAAAAGCACGAAACTTGTCGCAATCCCCGAGCATCATAACGCATGCACCTACAAAGTACTTTGATCAGTGCTATTCAGCGATTATGGTCAACTGCAGTATAATTTGAACTGATGTTTAATATATATGTTCTCGTCAGTTGATCCTGATTATCTGTTTCAAACCAATATCTCTTAAAGTTGACACAACTTGTTAGCCCAAATAAACATCTGAAATGGCTATAGTTACGCTGTTGGCTCGAGTTAAAATGAAGTTGATTTTGAACACATAACATATTGACAGAAAAATATTTATTCGATGTTTATTGATTATGATCACATTAATCAATTATTCTCACATATAGATGCTGAGAAATGTTTACATTAGGAACAAAAAACCGTTATACAATAAAGTAGTGCATAATATAATTAATACTAGCTTTTACATTTATTTAATTATTTAGTTTAGAAACCTTCATCTATATCATGAGTGGTTAGGTACGGTTAACTGCTGATATATAAAAATAAAAAACGAAATCAAACCGTGATAAACGGTTTTTTTGGGTTTCGGTCAACCGGGTCTTTTCGGTTTCGGATTAAATGGCTCGGCTTGGTTTTTCGGATTTTTTGAACAATCCTGCATATAGGAAGCGAGGAATAATAATATTGTTTGGTTTATTTTCCTCTTGTTGTTTGATTGAACTTTGGTTCTTTATGTTAGAAATGAGTCAGTTACATTGTATGCGGGAAACATTGTTCTTTACTCTAAAAATACGTATGACCGAACTTGGTTGTCAAGGATAAAAACTAGTGTCAAAAGGATCTACATAAGCATCGTCTGTATATATTGAGTAACATGTTAAAAGACCTGTAAAATTAACGAGTACTTAAAAAGAAAGTAATAAAATACATAATGTTTGACTAGCAGGGTATTCGCGCGTTGCGGCAGCGGATACCCTGATATAAAAGTTGTCGGTAAACTATGTTTTTTTTTAATTTATTACGCTTTTTTTCACAATAAAATCTTTTATATAATAAAAGAATTACATTATTTTGAAGTTTTCTATCAAATTGAATCTTATGAATTAAAAAATTGAACCAATCAGAACGTTTAATTTTGCCACGTAGGCAAAAGTGTGTGATTTGATTGGTCAATAAAAAGTCAAAATTAAATCAATTTGGTCAAAATTAAAAAAAATTGGTGAAGAAATCTAATGGAGAATAAAAACACATAAAAATATATGTGTCAAATTTGTGAAAACAAAAACTTGAAAAAAGAGGAGGTAATTAATAAAACTTTAGTGGTTTAATTTTAAATAAATTATATGGAGTTAAGTATAATTTATAAATTTACAAATTTTGTTACAACTTTAAAAAATACAACAAATAACCCCTTAAACTTTATACCCCTAGATTTTATATTTTAAAATACAGCAAACACAAATAATTCTTACTTTCAACGATTTAACATTATTTAATAAAAAACATGTTGCACAACCATATAGAATAACACCGAAGCACATAAATTATCGTAAATAAAGAAAAATGGTTTTCTAGCTATTCATTGATGAGTTTGGAAGAAATTACATTTTCTTTGCTTTTGGTTTAATACCTACTAAAATTCTAACAATTGAATTTTTGAAAAAGTATTTATTTCATTGACATGTTTTCTAAAGTGGAAGTCAATGGTTCTAATATAACGAGGAGAAAATTAATCCCCTTGTGGCCTCGGAGGTTCACTTGAGCCGATTCCGGGCTACCTAAAAGGGTAGTTTCGCTGAGATTAGTTGGCTAACAATATCGAGTCCGAAAACAGGTAAATCAAAAGAAAAAAAATTATTAATTATCCTACTATGTAATATATAAAATATTTAATAAATCTATTCTCTTTATATGTTTTCAAGATTACTCTATACATAACTTATAAAACAAGAAAAAATAAAAATTATATATATAAAAAAACATAATGTTTAAGCCACGTGCGTGCACGGGCATTAAAACTAGTGTATAAATATCATAAATTATATGTCGCATATTTGAACTCTTAGCTAATGACAATGTTTTTCATTATACAGTTGCAATAATAAATATTTTAATAATTAATGTTTTTCGATTGTTCAAAATGATTATTAAATTTATATTAAGTTAAGCTTTATGGATAGAGATGTTCAAAAAATATGTGAAACCGACAGACTGTGCCGACGTGTTCAATCCGAAACCACAAAAAACAGCAACCAAGACACTGAAACCATAAAAACCCTGATACCCGAAAAACACTATTATCACGGTTCGAGTTTAATATTTTTTAAACATGTCTTGGTTAACGTTAATGCTTTGTTTAGCGTATATTAGGTATTTTTCTTTTTAATTTTCAGGTGTATACGTATTGACACATTCCATAATTTTCACTGGCATGCATTATGTTTATTTATTTATTTTAACTATAATCGTATACATATCAATATATTAGTTAGCAAGGAAAGTCAACGCAGGAAGAAACCATCCATTACAATTTACAACTTTCAACTCACCGATAATCGTGGGACTGTGTATTTAAAATAGGAACAAAATTACTTCGTAACTTTTGCTTCAAAATGAAAGCTCCATGAAATTACTCATCGTTTATCTAACACAAAAGAAACCACACACCCATTACAACTCCACAACTCTTCTTTTACAATTTCTCAAACCATCCCATCCATCTCGCCACCACCCTTCCCCACTTTCTCCACCCTCAACCATCATAATCAGATTCTACATTACCCTTTTTGTAATACTTCTTTCTTGTATCTTTGAGCCACACGTCTAAACTATGACTGAGAAAAGATTTACCATCTCTATGGATACATACTCCATCTTGAATAAACAATCATAATGAAGATAAAAAAAAGTTCTTGGGAGACGACTTTGTTTATGTACTATCAACTTGTATGAAACTTTGTGTGTTTTATTAGTTTGTACAATGTGTATAAAAACATATACTTTTAATTTTAAGAGTGTTTTATACTTTTTATTATGTTGTAGCTTGCTTAGAATGTACAATGTGAAAATAATATTGCATTTTTTAGTAAGAGGTGTTTTAAATGGTTGTATTTAGAATGTTGTCATTTCATCCTACAATATATTCCTACAAATCATCCTACACACAATAATATTTTATGTTTTTTCTCCATTCATTATCTTTCCGCATCCAAACCGTCAATTCTGACACTTGTCAAGATCCTGTGAGTAGGGGGGTTTGTAGGCATATCATGTAGGAGGAAATATCATTTTCCTTGTATTTAATTTGGTTGTACAATATGTTTGTTTTGTTGTATGTTTAAATTTTTAAGTTTTGTGTTTAATTTGGTTGTACAATATGTTTGTTTTGTTGTATGTTTAAATTTTTAAGTTTTGTGTTTAATTTGGTTGTGCAATATGCTTCACAAGTTGAATTACTTAAAATTAAATGAAGAGAGAGATTTTAATTTGTTTTATACTAGGCGAATATCCGTGTACGCACGGAAAATCTCTAGCGGCCGATAATTAAGGTTATGCAATATTGTGGTAAGTGTTTCGTGTAACGTTTAAAATATAACGTGAAAATATCTAAATTTAATTGCAAATGGTTGTAACATGCGAAAATCAATTCAAGCAAAATCCAAAAACCACCGATTATGCTTGTCGATCATCAACACCACCATATGTTGGGTCAACGCCACCTAACCCACCACCCTCGAACATGTTCTAAGTTGTTTATAATGTCAGGCTGATCTTTATTAGTTTTTGGGCTCACTCCCACGCGAGGTTCCACCTAATTAATAACTCTTTCATATTTTTAATAAAAAGGCTTATCATTGTTCGGCTTTCTATCTTTAATATTCAGCCCCCAGACCGGTCATTTGGCCCATTAATATTATTCGATCCGTTAGGAGTCTCATTATCACCCACCTTTCCATTGCAATCTTCCTTGTTGCTTAAACAAGTATCATTTGCTCACGCTTCGCGACGGGTTGCAAAATTTATATTTTTTATAGATTTTTATTTAATAGTTATTACATCATGAAAGTAAAGGCTTTTTTAGATACTACTTAATGATTTGATATCACCGGTACATTATTGATCGGAAATAGACAAATACTCGCGCATAGCGACGGAAATTCCTAGCAGTAAATAGTTGTAGTGATAAAAAAGTTTATAGGTTGACCCGGTGATCGAACCGGTTGATCCGGTAACTTGATGACTCGACCAGGTCGATTAGAGACTGGGTTTACTTGGTGGTCGAACCGGTAATCCACCTTTCTATTCCTACCGAAATTATTGATGACGTATACTAGGTGTACCAAGCCTCTGGGCTTGTGCCACACTATTACTTGAGCTTTTGGGCCCAACCTGTCAATAACGGGCCGCAGTAAAACCCAATCTCGCATTGGCCGCGGCCCGAACCCAGCGATCCGTCCGCGGATCCAGTTATAGACGATCCGTCCGCGGCCGTTCACACGATTACCGCGGAACCTTGCCCGACAAGGGACCCACTCTGGCCACTACTAAAGCAACCGAAATACTAGAAAACCCTAGTACTAGACACCTATAAATAGGGGTCATAGTATATCCCAAAAGGTACACAGTTATTCTTATTCTCTCTGACATATACTCTGACAATATGAATACTTACTCTCACGCCGGAGTCTAATTGTGGGGTCCGTCCCCACGGTAAGGCTAACTGTTTACTTTTAATTATGTAGAAAATCAGCACTTCTTTTTCTCTAGTACAAGATTAAACACTCAAGTCATTTGGAGGCCCGACCCGACAAAGGATTTCAACACCTTACCAACCCGACACGAATTTTGTACTAACAAGTGGCGCCATCCGTGGGATGCTAACGCAACCACATTCTCTAAAAAAAACTCACCATGAGCACTCACGAACAGCAAACCACAATCAATCCCGCGTCCGCCGTGAGGAACACTGGGGGAAGGAATGGTCCCCAAGGTCTTGAGGAACCTATGTCCGACGAGGTCCTTAGGGAAATGTGCGACAAAAACTATCACCAACTTTTGCCGCTCATCGCCGAAAAAATGCAAAAAGAAAAAGAGCAGAAAGACAAACTCAACGCAGTAAAAGCACGACTGATCTATGGCGACGAGTCCAGAATTAAGATAAAGAAGCGTGAGACATCGCACTCCTTGATCTAATACACCAACCGCCGAACCAAAACAAAGAGAGGCACGAGATAGGCATTCCCGAAGCCCATCACCACATGGCAGTGTTTTCAAAAGGCTTAAGAAGGACATATCCCCTTCACCCCGGCCCCGGCCACGGAAGGAAGGAGGCGTGTTCAATAGGTTGGGAAGTAAGGAGCCAGCTACATCCGCACGTTCCGGTAGTCGTCGACGAAGTCCCCAAGCAAAAAGAAACTACGTGAACCAAAGTAGGCATCAGCAAAAGTGAACATTGTCGTACGATAGTTGATATTCAGCAAGCGAGATAGTGAAGGGGTACTGGAAGTCCAAATCAAGAAGACATAGGTCGAGCACCTATGAAGACGATCTCTCCCAGCCTTGGACATGTGAGGAAAGAAACCCTTTCACACCTCGGATCCGGCATTTTAGTCTCCCGAGGACTAGGATGCCTAGCCACGTAAAGACATATGATGGAAGTGGAGATCCGGAGGATCACTTAAAGCTATTTCAATCGGCCGCAAAAATAGAAGGATGGGCAATGCCAACATGGTGCCACATGTTCAACTCAACCCTCACTGGGAATGCTAGAGTTTGGTTCGACACGTACCAAAAGGCGTCGATTTGATAGCTATGAAGTATCTAAGAACACATTTAGGGGAGAACTATCTTCAGAAAACAAAACACATCAAGGATTGATGAGGATACATTCAAACAAGCAACGAAGAAGGATGGGGGGTGTATTACGGAAGACTCTGGAAAGCTACAAGGCAGAAGTCATGGCGTGGAAGGAGCACGGATGCATGAGAATTCCGGGTTTAAATCAAGGGAATAACCACCCTAGGTTAATCAAGCGTCTATATGAAAGAATTCCGAGATCTCTGGTGTGAAATGTATTAGAAGACTACGTCTTTCTTACAAGGGAAAGTTGCCGCATTCAGTCACGGCCGAAAAAAAGCATCCTCATCACTGGGAAATCAATCAGAAGGGTGAGGACAAACCGATTTAAAGAAAGGCTTCAAAAACAAACAAAGGCCGGATCGTAAGCCAGATAGATTCTCACTCCTTACCAAAACTCCAAAAGAAATTTTCGCTCTGGAAAAAGGAAAGTTCAAAGCTCCACCCCCAATGGTAACTCCTGCGGAGAAAAGGGATCCGAACAAATACTGTGAATTTCATTCAGATACGGGACACAGCACGGACGAATGCATGCAGCTGAGAAAGCAAATAGACGAAATGATCAAGGCCGGAAAATTGTCGCAATTCATCAGAGAATTAAAACAGAATGACAAGCCGAAAGCACCGAAAAAAGGGGAAGCGTCCGGAAAGGATAAACCTTTGGCTATACTGATGATTCAACCATGGGAAAGAGTGGCCAAGCCCAGGATTACCCAAAGCTTCTCTCCGGAGACGGCGATTTCCTTTCCACCTTTGGGGGAAGAAGACGGAACGGAGGGACCAATGATAATCGAAGCCGAAATGGGCGGGCACTTTGTGCACCGGGTATACGTTGACGGCGGAGCATCCTCAGAAGTCTTATACGAACACTGCTTCGTAAAACTCCGCAAAGAGATAAGGGATCAAATGGTTCCGGCCACCACTCACCTTATCGGATTCAGTGGAGAGACCATTTGGCCACTAGGCCAGATAGCCTTGCTAGTCAAAATAGGTGATGAAGTACACTCCACCTCCGCATGGATGAACTTCATGATTATCAGGTCACCATCCCAACACAATGCAATAATAGGCAGACCGGGTATAAGGAAAATCCGCGCCGTACCATCAACAGCACATGGAATGTTAAAATTCCCCGTTGAAGACGGCACGGTAACGCTACAGAGCAGCAGAGTCATTCCTATGGAATGTGCTATGATCTCCGGACCTAGCATCCAGCCTCCCGCAGTCAACCCGGGTATACATTGACGGCGGAGCATCCTCAGAAGTCTTATATGAACACTGCTTCGTAAAACTCCGCAAAGAGATAAGGGATCAAATGGTTCTGGCCACCACTCACCTTATCAGATTCAGTGGAGAGACCATTTGGCCACTAGGCCAAATAGCCTTGCTAGTCAAAATAGGTGATGAAGTACACTCCACCTCCGCATAGATGAACTTCATGATTATCAGGTCACCATCCCAACACAATGTAATAATAGGCAGACCAGGTATAAGGAAAATACGCGCCGTACCATCAACAGCACATGGGATGTTAAAATTCCCCGTTGAAGACGGCACAGTAACGCTACAGAGCAGTAGAGCCATTCCTATGGAATGTGCTATGATCTCCGGACCTAGCATCCAGCCTCCTGCAGTAAACCAAGTATTGGAAGAAAAAATAAATATAGCAATCCACCCGGAATACCCAGAGCAGACAATTGCCATAGGATCGGCATTAACAGAAAAGGGACGCAAAGAACTATGTTCCTTGCTCAAATAAAACTTGGATATTTTCGCCTGAAAGCCGGCTGATATGACGGGCGTCTCACGAAGCATCGCGAAACACCGCTTGAATATCCGGGAGGAATGTTCACTAGTCAGGCAAAAGAGAAGAGGGCAGGCACCAGAAAGAAATAAGGCAATCCAAGAAGAGGTGGAAAAACTGGTGGATGCCGGAATAATGAAAGAGGTCCACTATCACAGTTGGCTCTCTAATCCGGTAATGGTCAAAAAGCATGACGGAACCTGGCGAATGTGTGTAGACTTCAAAGATCTTAACAACGCATGCCCCAAGGATTGCTACCCATTGCCGGAAATAGATTGGAAGGTAGAGTCTCTCTGCGGGTATCCTTTCAAATGTTTCTTAGATGCATACAAGGGGTACCACCAAATTAAGATGGCAAAAGAAGACGAAGAAAAAACGGCATTCATAACAAGCCAAGGGATATTTTGCTACTCTAAAATGTCGTTCGGTTTAAAGAATGCTGGGTCAACATATCAACGTTTAGTGGATAAGGCATTTCAAAGACAGATTGGACGTAACCTGGAGGTATATGTCGATGACCTGGTTATAAAGAGCCGCACGGAAGAAGAAATCATCCGAGACATTACAGAAACATTCAAAACCCTTTGACAGATAAACATAAAGTTAAACCCAAAGAAATGCACCTTCAGAATTCAGGAAGGAATGTTCTTAGGTTACAAAGTAAGCACCAACGGGTTGAGAGCATGTCCGGATAAGGCAGACACAGTCCTTAGCTTGCCATCTCCGAGATGCATCAAGGACGTACATAAGTTAAATGGAAAGCTAGCAAGCTTAAATAGATTCTTGTCAAAATCAGCAGAAAAATCGTTACCTTTTTTCAAAACCTTGAAAAAGTGCACAAAAAAGAGCGATTTTCAATGGACACCGGAAGCCGAAGAAGCCTTCAAGCAGATGAAGAAACTTATTGCAGAGCTCCCAACACTGACTGCACCAAGGGAACATGAGGAATTAATCATATACTTGGCTGCAGCAAAAGAAGCTATTAGCGCGGTCTTGATGACGGACAGGGAAGGCAGGCAAATACCAGTATATTTTGTAAGCCGCACCCTACGAGGCCCGGAAGTCAACTATACTCCCATGGAAAAGTTGGTGTTAGCTTTGCTCAGTGCAAGCAAACGGTTGAAAAGATACTTCCAAGCACACACGGTTATGAAACGACCGGAAGAAGAGTCTCCGGACGAACTCATGGCAGAACCGGAAGTACTACCGGAGCCGTGGACGTTGTTCACGGACGGCTCGTCCTGCGTAGACGGCTCCGGGGCAGGACTAATACTAACAAATCCGGAAGGGGCAGAATTTACATATGCCATGAGGTTTAGATTCGAGGCTACTAACAATGAAGCCGAATATGAAGCGTTAATAGCAGGTCTCCGGATCGCAGAACAAATGGGTGTAAAGAACTTGCAAGCAAATGTTGACTCAAGACTTGTGGCCAATCAAGTTAACGGCTCTTACATCGCCAAAGAGTCAGGCATGGTTCAGTACTTAGACAAAGTAAAAACACTCGCAAAAAGCTTCAAGGAATTTTCCATCAAACAAATACCACGAAGTGAAAACAAGAAAGCAGACGCCCTAAGCAAGATCGCATCCACAAGCTTCGCGAATCTTAACAAACAGGTGCTTGTGAAAGAATTGAAAGAAAAGTCCATAAACGAAAAAGAAATTCTTGACATAGTAGAAGAAGAAGGCAACACATGGATGACACCCATATGCGAGTACCTGGCAAAAGCTGCCAGGTATGCCATGATCAATGGAACCTTATACAAGAAGTCTTTTTTAGGACCATGGCTTCGGTGCGTCAGACCACTCTAAGCAAACTACGTCCTAAGAGAAATACACGAGGGGTCGTGCAACATGCATCCTGGCCCTAGATCTGTGGTTGCCAAAGTAATCCGAACAGGATATTACTGGCCGACAATGCATATGGATGCACGGAACTTGATAAGGGAATGAAATGACTGTCAAATACACCGCCCCATCCCAAGGAATCCACAGCAGAATTTGACCCCCATCACGTCTCCATGGCCATTTTATAAGTGGGGGATAGACATAGCCGGACCTTTCTCAGAAGGTCCGGGTAAAGTCAAATTCTTAATTGTCGCTATCGACTATTTCACTAAATGGATCGAGGCAAAGGCTGTCGCAACCATCACCTGCAATCAAATAAAGAAGTTCGTATGGGACAACATTGTTTGCAGATTTGGCTTACTAGGAGAAATTATATCAGACAATGGAAAACAATTCCGCGATAATTCATTCAAAGATTGGTGTGAGAAACTGTGCATCCGCCAATGCTTCGCTTCCGTGAAACACCCATAAGCGAACGGTCTAGTTGAAAGAGCGAATAGAAGTTTAGGAGAAAGAATAAAGGCAAGGCTTGATGAAAGAAGCAAAGATTAGATAGAAGAACTTCCGCACGTCCTATGGGCCCACCGCACAATGATCAAGTCAAGTAACGGGGAAACACTATTCTCACTAACTTACGGCACGAAAGCTGTCATCCCGGCGGAGATAGGCATGCCAACACTCCGGACCGCGGATATAGATCCGTATACAAACAACGAAGCTCTGAAAATCAACTTGGACCTCATAGAAGAGAGAAGGGAGCAAGCAGCAATACAAGAAGCAAAAAGCAAGAAAAAGATGGAAAAATATTACAACACAAGAGTCCGCGACACAAGTTTCAAGCCAGGCGACATGGTCTACCGCAGCAATGAAGCAAGTCATGCCAGGGACGAAGGAAAACTTGGACCCAAGTGGGAAGGACCATACGAAGTTAAAGAGTCGCTTGGAAAAGGAGCTTACAAACTTAAAGACTGCAAAGGAAATGAAATGCCGAGGACATGGAACATTTGTAATCTCAAAAAGTGTTATATACATGAAATGTAAGAATCCGCCCGGCACATACGATGCTCCGGAGGGCAATATCTTTATTTATCCGCATCTTGTAATATTTTGAATTTCAATGAAAAGTGGGGATTAGCTACCCCCACGAGTTTTAAATTCTAAATTGTCTTTACTTTGCAAAGTTATATTAATTGTTAAGACGTGCATGCAAGGAGCCATGCTCCACAAAAATATTATCCCGTATAATAAAGGTTGAGCAACCTCAAAATCAACTCAGGCGCGTAAGAGGTATTGCAAGCCCGGCACCGGGAGAATAACCCCCAAATATTCACAAGACTATCTATTACGAACGTACACCAGTAATAAACAAAAGATAGCAAACATAGCACTAGAAAACGTGTTGCGGAACGGACCTACAAGAATCCGTTCAAATCAGATGTTAAACTTACAAAGTTAAATATCAATTTACAATAAAAGCCGCAACGGCCACATACGACCACGGCATGCAAAATAAATTAAAAACATAAGCCACCGTCACAAACCACATACGGTCACGGAAAAATCTCAAAACGAAGGTCTTCAAATTGGGGCATACAAACCACGCTCCCCAAATCCTCATCTGTGTCCAAATCCTCAACAAAGAAAGTATTCGCGGAAGTACTGGCCTCACCAATCAAGTTCTGAGAGGATAAAGGATGAGAAATTATATCCACCATTAACTGACGAAGAGCCGCGGCATGCTTCTTCGCACCTTCGGCACGAGTGTGAACGTTGAGTAGAGCAAAAGATAAAGAGGTCTCCCCGACAACAGTCTTAATATCAGCATGATAGATAGGGACAGAGAGCTGCTCAAGGCACGGTTGAAGACGAGCAGCTTCAGGGAGGTCTGCCAAAGGACCATCCAGGAGAAAGCAATCCAAGACTTCATCTATCCCGGAATCTTTCTTGGATTTCAGCAATTGAACCAGAGGGAAGTCCGCTTCCTCAAGAGCCCTTACCGCGTCAAGATAATGGGCCTCAGCAGCCTCCGGATTACAGGCCATGACCGCGGATAGTAGGGTTCCAGCAACTCCATGCTCATGTCCGGCCGCCAAACCCTCTTACATGCCATAATCCACGGCCCGGCCTAAGGCATGACCCAAAATTCCTTGGTACTCAGGGGACTTCAAACATTTAACCATAGCAAGTTCCATCCCGTGCGTCAACAACCATCTTCGTCCAGCTAGAGCAGTCAGATAAGCAGGATAAAATTCGCCCTCCAAGAGACGGGACACATCCATCACGTGTGCCTCAAGTTCGGCCACACGATTATACAACACCTGAGCCTGTGCTTCCTGCTGAGCTTCCGTCTTCTCTTTAAAATCACGAAAAGCGGAATGAAGAGTAGAAACCTGCAAGGATAAGAAGTTAAGTAAAAAAACAAAAAACAAAAAAAACCCCCGTAACAAGAACGAGTGGAATAAAAGTCATACCTCAGAAGCAAGCCCATCTCTCTCGGAGGACAGGGAGGAAATCAAGTTCCTGGCTTCATCGCAAGCAGCTTGGGAATCATCAAGGGCAGACTTAAGATGAGTTGCGCGGGAATCAAGAAGGGAGATGTCAGTCTCCTTCTGCGAAACAGCACTCTTAAGAACTGACACTTCCGTGCTCAAAGATGATTTCTCCGCAGTCAAAATAGAAACTTGATCACGGAGACGGGAAACCTCCGCGGACTCCGTCTCCTTCTCTTTCACCAAAGATTTCAACCTAGCAATCTCAGCATCCTTTCCTTAAGTAGCACCCCGAGCATCATACTTAGCCCGAAGCTTCTCTTTAAGTTCCAGCTCATGTTCAGTACGGGACCTCACCTCCGACCCAAGACAAATCTGTCGCGCCGCCCCTACATTGAACTCCTCGAACAATTGATCATAATCCATATTTTGGAGCATGGAGAAAAAGCCGGGGGGAGCGACACGATCAACCAACGTACGACAAGAAAAGCCGTCATCCAACAGTGAATCGTTGGTATATTCAACGACGCGAAGTTACCAACGCTTTGCATCTTAGAATCAGAAGGTACGTCTCATAGAACGAGTCAGCCGACTCTTCCGACGTCTCCGGCTGGGAAGACCCGCCCACGTCCGGCGTAGGTGCAACCAGTGTCTTACACCTGCTGGAAGTCACAGTGTCAGCTGCAGTATACACAGGGGCATCCGCAACGCGGGAACTCGTAAAAAAGGATAATGTTAAGGAAAGTACAAGTACAGACAAAATCAAAGAAAAATGTTAAGCACGTGCACCGTCCATACCGCACGATAACCTTGTTCACATGGACGTTCGCTGGAGAAAGAAGACCCCATTAGAAGGGAGCCTTCGGGAATGGTCAGTCTCAGTACTAGCAAGTGTACTTCCCAACCTTTGTCACGGATGCAAGGCTAGGATGATCTATCCTCAATCTTTTAGCAAGAAGGGTGTCGCTTGCTTTGACAACTTTTTACTTTGGCCTTCTCCTTGATGCTTCTGGTGGACATCTCATTTCTCAAACCATAGTCAGATCAACTTCCGGACGTGCATTCCATCCAGGTGTCCCTTTCAACCGGACGTCCCTTTCATCCAGGCGTCCCTTTCATCTGGGCGTCCCTTTCATCCAGGCGTCCCTTCCATCCAGACATTTCGTTCACACCTTTTATCCGACACCTGAGAGCGGCCTTCATAGTGGTCCATTAGTCGGTGCTCCATTTAGACGGATCGGGTCGCTCAGACCATACACGTCGACATGTCCTCCAGTATAGTATTATTGGCATATAGTCAATGATACTATACTTAAAGTTTGTCAGCCAGTCATGCGAAACATTTAAGTATCCTTCGATTGTATCCTTTGGTATGTGCCTTGTCGGATCAGGTTCGTCATACCACATACGTCAACATGTCCCCCCAGTATAGTATTGTTGACCAATGGTCAATGATGCTATACTTGAGTTAACTCCACACGAAGCACTTAAGTCTCGGCCTTCGGATGTCATATCGTCGTGTTTTTCATGTAGAGGTAACATTTTATGTTGTTTAACTCATGCTCTTCGTGTGTCTGGTTCAACATTACCTGCAATGAATGTTTTTAGGACTGAGTATAAGTTTTTACCGGAAACATAACCATCCGGAGTAGACATTGACACGTGGTTGCTTTTTGTTTGTCTAGCCGGGGTTACCATTTGACTTGCAGTCGACAAAGAGGTATATTATGCCTTTCGGTGCCATGCACTCCGGCTGTGCTCTTTTGGCTGTCGCTTTTAGAGGCTTTATATTAGCCTTTCGGTGCTATGCACTATGGCTTATCACTTTTGACCGGTGGTCAGCAAAGAGGTATAATATCGCCTTTCGGTGCCATGCACGCTGGCTCATCTCTTTTGACTCGTAGTCATCAAAGAGGTATATTATGTCTTTCGGTGCTATGCACACTGGCTCATCTCTTTTGGCTCGTCAGCAAAGAGGTATATTATGCCGTTCGGTGCTACGCACACTGACTCATCTCTTTTGGCTCGTCAACACAGAGGTATATTATGCCTTTTGGTGCTATGCACGCTAGCTCATCTCTTTTGGCCGATAAGAGGTATATTATGCCTTTCAATGCCATGCATGCTGGCTCATCTCTTTTGACCGGTGGTGAGCAAAGAGGTATATTATGCCATTTGGTGCTATGCACGCTGACTCATCTCTTATGGCCGATAAGAGGTATATTATGCCTTTCGGTGCTATGCACGCTGGCTCATCTCTTTTGGCCAATAAGAGGTATATTATGCCTTTCGGTGCCATGCACGCTGACTCATCTCTTTTGACGGGTGATCAGCAAAGAGGTATATTATGTCATTTGGTGCTATGCACGCTGGCTCATCTCTTATGGCCGATAAGAGGTATATTATGCCTTTCGGTGCTATGCACGCTGGCTCATCCCATATGTATTAACATCATTTGGGGCATCCTTGATGGCTTGGCATCGTATAGGGGTAAAATGTAGCGCATCCATAATGCTTTGATCTCCATTGACTTATCATCCCATATAGTTAGTCCTGCATAATTATTTGTGAAAGCTTTTTGCTTTCTCTTGTTAGATACGACAAATATGATGTATCATCTATTTTAACACAAGATCGAATCTCAACAACATGCAACACAACTAATGTAGACATAACACCACTATAGTCCCCCCCAGTTCAGCGGTGCTAAATTTTATTAGTATCGTTGAATTTAATATAAAAATATTTTATCACATGGCCCACTAATAATAACAGCGTTATTCATGTTCGTTGAATATCAGACATGTAGTTTTTACCTGTGGGGATGATATTGCCAATGGATATTTATACATTATCTATACTTTTCTATTCAAATGGTAACAACGTAGAGAATTCCTTATCCTTATTTTCTTGTGAAGGTTCCAACAACAATATAAATGAATTATACACCATCATATTTTGATAACTGCACAATTACTTATAGTATGACAAATATATCAATAGCTTTAGTTATCTCAATAAATTATTAAAATGTTCCCACCAAATTTGTATATCTTAATATTAGAAAAGTTCAAATTAATGAAACTACCTTTTATTTTGTCTTGTCATTGTTACCCCACTAAAGTAGATCGATTTCATGCATATATAATATAAGCTGTTGGCATACAGCTATAAGAGTAAAAGTTAAGGACTTTATCATATGGTTAATGAATGGACACGTATCACATATTCATACGTCTCGAGAATTAAAATAAGCACATAGCGAGTGAGATACACATAACACCTTCGCAAATAGGGATACACTTTCATACTCACTACACTTTAAAAAGATACTAGTTAATAATCAGGCTCATCTCCAAACTGCCCACGTGACCACTGAACATATACATTGTTAGTGGATAAACGAGAGTGCTTTTCAATATTCTCTTTCAAGGATGTCATCTTCCTTACTTCATCTCCATCCTCACACCCTTCAATTTCATCTACTCCTTCGCCGTACACGAGCATAAAGATTTATACTCCCTTTGTTCGTGATGACTGACATCATCGTCCAGCCTCCCTGATATCTGGGGTGACTCCGATGGCTGGAATCGTCAGAGTCCGAAGTATATACGTCTGGTATCTATTACGATCGTTTCCAAAAATAGATGTTGTCTGAAGGTCGGTTTTAAGACTGATGACCGAAGGTCATAAAACGTACCTCGGTAGAATGACCAAAATTAAGACACCAAAGGTCATGGTAACTTGGTATGAATGGTTTGCTCGATGGCATATTAAGGTGATTGTATAATGTATTTGATTTTGAGGTCGTTAGGGATAAAAGGTAATATTAGCCGGAGGTGTAGCTTTTACGCGAACGAGATGAGTTAGTCACAAGAAGGTCTAGAAAATTCACTGAAAGGATTGATACATTCCTCTTTCTGAACGTTACGATTCACTGGTTGAGATGCCATTAATACATTTGCAATTTTTATAAACTTGATCATATTCTAAAAGTATCTGGTTAAGAGGTCACGCTTCGACGGGCGTTGGTGCTTTGCATTTTATGATAATGCCATAAATCTGGCTTGTTTGGTGCTTCGTGATCCGCTTGTAACAATGGCGTGATGGAGCAAAAATGATGAATGACGAAGGTCGTGGATTCCGAAGGTCAAGGAGATATTGAAAGGTTTTGATTATACGAAATGTCGCAAAGATTTCTGTAGAAGATTGTCGTATGAGATATTCGAAATTCCAACTAGATGATGAAAAGTGCTTAAAACAAAGTTAGTTGATATTGAAGACCTATGGCCGAAGCTTCTAGGTCGTGACCACCGAAGGTCCCATTTAAGGTTTGCTCGGATCCTATGGTCGGTACTCACAAGGATTATCACTTTTCGAAACCCGTCGTATACCCGAGGCCGATCTTCATCCATCAAAGAAGGGGAAACGATTATCCCTTCGGGCAAGGAAAATGCATAAATATTTACGCGTTTTGTACCGGAAGTTCATATAGGTCATTCGAATATGTCGTCCCTACTTTGCATCCCCACTAGTCATCCTTTTTAGTTCCTTACGTCATACCGGACGTCCATACCGAACGACATCGTATCGTTGCAACAGAAGGAAAAGACGGAAGAGCAGATTGGAGCTTATCAGGGTTAAACTTTGAACGGTAGAGCTGCTTCATGGGTGTTGTCATTGAGAACCCCTCGGTGGATCACTATAAGATGCCGAAGGACCATCGCAGGAGCACATATTTGCCTCGTAACCGACGGTATTTGTAAAATGCTCCATATGGGAAGTGGCCGAAGGAAAGTAACGGTTGAGGTTGCTATTGGTTGAGCAGCAAGCCGAGCGAAGGGCACACTGAATGGTATACCGAAAAGCATATTGATAACACGGTCGTTACCGTTGGCATTTCTGGTGATAACGACAGACCAGAGAGAACACCGAGGAGCATGCCCGAGAACATACCGATGACCACCGATTCTCCATGCTCGTTAATGAACTCACCAATCACGTGACCAAGTGTCGAGGAGTTCCAGACTATTAATATGACTTAAATATATTAGATTCATTGGTTCACTCTTTTATGATAAGTCTATTAGAAAGGCATGGTTCAGAGTCCGCTAAACCGCATGCATGTTCGAGTCATACGTCTCAATTTAATTCATCCATTTGGGGCCTTTGTTTTTGGTAATATAATTTTTTTTATATCTAAACCGTTGTAAATATATAGATGGAAATAGGAATACCGAAGGGATTGCCAGACGGCATGCGAAACGACTTTTGCTAAGAGAACCACAATATCCTTATGTAAATAACCTAATGCAATGTTGAACATCAATGTTGACTCGTAGTGAAGAAAATTATGCCGAACGGCCCATTACCGAATGATCCCATACATGACATCCATACTGGGGTCCCTTTTGAATGACGGAAGAAACCGGTGGTTCCTTCAAGATTTCCGTCCTTCATACGAAACGATGGTGCCGGAACCATCTGCAGGGGCCTCTTACCGGAGGGGAGGAGGGACTCATCCCGATCCGAGGAGTACAAAGCGAAGGAGGCTAGGAAAGGTGAATTGAGTATGAGACCCCTCGTCCTTAGCTTTGGACGTTGAGCATCTTAACTTGAACAACTAGTCGTCTTCAGGTGGACTAGACCATCAACCACGCATCGGGTAAATCAGTGTGGCGTTTCGGAAAAAGGAGAGATCAATTTAAAAGTAAAATATGATAAGACTATTGTCATGTACCCTTATATTATTATTTGGTTTTATATTTTGTGTGATGCTGGAAGTACAACAAAATTCAAGTAGCCTAAATTGATTATGTTGAGCTAAACTTGGCCCAAAGAAAGAATAAAACTATTGACAATAAATATATATCATAAAAGTTGAGTTGTACTAGTGGTTATCATCTTTGTTGCGTGTACCATGGGTCCGGTGTTCCAATTTTGATACTGGCTTAGGCTTTTTAATATTATTTTGCATTTCCCCAGCTACACGCGTCAAGCACAAATCCAGCATCAATTTCCGAATGTTATTCTATTCTTGCAGGCCCATGTGTGCAACACTTAAAATTCCAAAGAAGCAACAATCCTAATTTGTATTCCCAGCGGATTGGCGAAAGGTATGCCGGGAGGCATACCGTTCCGAGCAACCTCGAGTGAACAAGTTAAGGCAATGCCCTTGCAAATACCTAGTAAACTCCGAAAGGAATGATACCGAAGGAACCGTATCAAATGACCTTCGTCGACCGAAAGGCATAGCACTGATGGAACCATGCCGAACGGAAGACGGGTGTCTAAGAAAAGTTGAATAAACAAAAAGCGAGACCCATCATTCATAGCTATGGTAGATTGAATAACAGGTCCCACAGATGGCGCCAGTTTGTTTAAGAATTATTCCGTCGGGTTGATCTTGATGGCTCCCACGTGCCATTCATCCTCTTTCCCGAGCATAGAAGCGTGCTACAAACATAAAATAAGCCTCGAGGCCGGAGCCCCGAGACACCCTCCGATGGTCAAGTCAGTGCTCTATTTGAGAGAGTATGCATATAATATAGGTGATATAAATGTAGGTATGATATAACATGGAGGGATGTGTTAGGAAGGACGGGTGATGAAGGATCCAGGATGAAGGACCCAACATATGGGCGTCCCCTTCGGCAGAGGAATGATATACTAGGTATGCCCTTGCAAATACCTAGTAAACTCCGAAAGGAATGATACCGAAGGAACCGTATCAAATGACCTTCGTCGACCGAAAGGCATAGCACTGATGGAACCATGCCGAACAGAAGACGGGTGTCTAAGAAAAGTTGAATAAACGAAAAGCGAGACCCATCATTCATAGCTATGGTAGATTGAATAACAGGTCCCACGGATGGCGCCAGTTTGTTTAAGAATTATTCCGTCGGGTTGATCTTGATGGCTCCCACGTGCCATTCATCCTCTTTCCCGAGCATAGAAGCGTGCTACAAACATAAAAGAAACGGTTAGAAGGAGCCTCAAGGCCGAAGCCCCGAGACCACCCTCCAACGGTCAAGTCAGTGCTCTATATTTGAGAGAGTATGCATATAATATAGGTGATATAAATGTAGGTATGATATAACATGGAGGGATGTGTTAGGAAGGACGGGTGATGAAGGATCCAGGATGAAGGACCCAACATGTGGGCGCCCCCTTCGGCAGAGGAGAGAAAGTAGAGAGTGGTAGATGGTGTGTGTTTTTTACCACGCAGGATGGTTGTATTTATAGTGCCCTAGTGTAGCTGACGTCATCATTGGGATAAGATTCCGTAATATCAGGGAACATGTCCCTTAAATTCGGGGGTAGTAGGTGCGCATGCGCACATGGCTATTACCTGGTGGTTAACGCGGTGCGCCTTTCATCCGGACATCCCTTCCATCCAGGCATCCTTTTCATCTGGACATCCCTTTCATCCGGACGTGCCTTCCATCCAGGCGTCCCTTTCATCCAGGCGTCCCTTTCATCCGGGCGTCCCTTTCATCCAGGCGTCCCTTCCATCCAGACATTTCATTCGCACCTTTCATCAGACAACTGAGAGCGGCCTTCATAGTGGTCCATTAGTCGGTGCTCCATTTAGACGGATCGGGTCACTCAGACCATATACATCGACAAGAAACTTATCAAATCTAAATTAAATAAGTAGAACTTGCAGGCATGTAGGAGCAAGTACTACTTTGCCAGATATGTTTCAAATTGTCAACTAACACAGGAGTTTGTTTGTTAGCAGATAATAAACACGACAGCATTACCTGAAGTAGCTTTTACCGAAGACACTACACCTGATTTTATTATTGTTGTTGATAATACTTATGTATTGAAGGTCAAGATTCTCATCAGAGTGGTAATTCATGGTCTCCCTTAATTATTTTGTCTCTTGGACACACATAATAAGCTTCCTTCATGTAATGGCTCTCATAATTTAGAACTATAATGGACCTGATTTATTGTGTATTGTAGGGTACATCTATTAATTCTTTCCTGTGGAGTGAAGGAAAAGTGCCTATTGTATATGGAAACGAGGTGACGAACAATTGCTCTGAATCTGATGCCGAGTATGGTTTCTACTACCAAGATTTTGTTAAGTAAAATGCATATAAAGAATGTCACGCTGTATGGACTAATTAGCCAAATTTTATTTTATAGGAGTTGCTATCTGTCGTGCTTAGAAGAAAGTCGTATCCATGGAAAAGTGGTTATGTGTGTTTTCTATGCTGGCATTGAAGCAGTTAAAGTAGCCGGAGCCCTTGGTTGCATCGCACCCAATCTTGGAAATAATGTCTCCGATATCACGACATTTCCTACAGCTGCCTTAAGTGCAAATGACTTCAACTTGATCAAAAAATACAAAATTTCAACCAGGTAATGCCATATTTCTGTTGCACTTTTTAATTAGCTTAATTAGTAATATGTGACTATGTGCTTAACATTATTGTAAGTACCTGATGGCGTATTACTCATCATTCAACCAGGAATCCTGAAGCTAAAATTCTCAAAAGTGAAGCTAATAAAAATCCAGATGCTCCTTTTGTTGCTTCAGATTCCTCCCGAGGACCGAGCATGTATTTTCCTGACCTTATCAAGGTACTTTTTTCAGTTTACAGGTTATAAACTTATAACAGGAAAATGAAATGTTTTTTGGAACGATTTAAAAGAAAAAACTAGCAAGTAGCTAAAATACTAATAAATAGAGATCAAGTGATCATACAAGAAGATGACGGATCATTTAACCAATCAATCCAACTAGGAAACACATTATTACATCTATAAGAGATACAATACTATGAAAATCTCTTTACTTCCTCGCATAAGATGTCTTCCCAACGGCGTGTTAAATCAAAACAAGAAGGTTTGAATGACTACATGGGAACAAAGAGTGGACTTTTTGTTTACGTTAAGCAATTGGTCTTTGTGTCTCTGTGGTATGTCCTTTGTATGTATGTATAACTCTATAGACGATTACAATAGTGAGTTTAAATGGTTATTTATACGGTATATGTTTTGCACTTGCGATATTGCTTATAGCTATTATAACTTCTATATACTTCAATAAGAAGCTACTCTCCTTCAAAAGTTCTAACCCATCTTTAGTTGACATGCTGCCAACATGGATCATTGATTCATTTAACTTAATAGATTACCTTTAAGTAGAATATAGTTACTTTTATGGAATGACTAATTTAGGCGTTATTTCTTATTTCAGGTTCCTGTACCAAAACACTGTGATATTGTTGGACACATAATCCATAAACACAAAATTCATAACACAAAAAAGTACTAAAACACAAGGTAGACCTTATTTCTCATCATCTTGCGCTCCTGCTACCTTGCTCATACTAATTTCTCATCATCTTGGCTTCGCAAGTTTTAAGATGCAATAAGTAGGTAACTACCATCTTTTTTTATTGCAGATTATGGTATTTGAATTGATACTTCTACGGATAGAAAAATCATAAAGCGGTGCTTGGCAGAATGGAAAGGGTGCTTCAGCTTCAAAGAAAGGTGCCCAAGGTTTTCTTAGGATTTATGTAAGAAATGACTTTCATAATTAATCTCACACAGCCCTTGAATCCAGATGGTGTGACACACAATGTTTAAGGACTTATGAGTCCCATCTACGCACTTTGCAATTTCTCCTTTAAATTTGGCTCATTAGGACTTTAGTACATTTTATATAACTAACAATCGGATTTTTCTCAAAGACTAAGCCTGGTGCAACGCACGTGTGTGGGCACGCCTTGTTATGTATCAAATGATTAACAATCAGTTAGTAGTGTTGCCCTTTAGTATGCTCATTAGATGTTTAATAATCTATTAATAGTATTAACAATCTACTCATCGCACATTTAACTTTTACAAAACTTCGCCATGCTTACTTGGATGATTAACAATTTCTTAATATTACCGACTTTTAGCATGTTTTCGTAATATAACCGAGCATATGCACTTGCAGCAATATCAATTAACTTTGGCATGAAAAGTGTGATATATAGCTAAAGAAGTATCAGTATGTTAGTGAATTTCAATCTGAATTTCAATAACAAAGTGCAGATTGTTGCTCACCTTCTTTTTGGTGATGTTGTTACTGTCACTGGCTTCAATACTTTTGTGATTAGCGTTTGCACACCACATGCGCTATCTGAGATGCGGTAGCAGCAGCCACCCCACTTTTATTTGTTGCTCCTGCTAGAGGATTATCTGATGTCGGTTCCCTGACACCATTTGCTTTGTCCTCAGGTGGTTCTACTCAGGTGGATCAATAGCCTCTCTAACAGCAACTTTTGCTACAGCTTTAACATCTACATGAGGTTTTAAGAGTGCACCAACAACAAGGGACCTGATTCAACGACTGTGTGTATTGCATAAGCTGTGTTGTTCAAGATAATGATTCAAATTCACACAATATACAATTAAAAGAACACATAGATAACACATACTTCCATTCGCACTGATGGATACGCGTTTGGAAGAGGTCCCATAGGAGCAACAGGATATCGAGGTTGTTGCTTTATCAAAAGCAAGTGCAAGAATTGAAAAAAAGCGTAAACATCATAACTCATGAAACAAAATATTAAGATGAAAGCACGATGTGATCCCATGTAACTCCTACCTCTTTCTCGTCACTAAGAAACAAAACATCATTAAAAAAATATTCCAAATTACATCAAAATGCATGAAACATTTTAGTAATCAATTGTACTAAACTTATTAGTAAACACTTTAGTAATCAAATGTACTAAACTTATTTTATGCACAGGTGATTGTCTGAAGTTTCCTCTTTTATATGGGTGCCTCTATTAGTACCCTCCTGACCCACTGCATAGTGCCAAAAAGTACAAAAGATTCTATTATGCGAAAACAGGAATCACATCAATTTCAACTATAAAAGCTTAAACTTTTTTATATGTTTCATTTTTTCCCTTTTAGCTACTTGACCTATATACATGTGTAACCTAACTGACCATATGGTTCAAACATATCAAATACCGCTAATTGCTGAAGTGTATATTAACACAATACACTTACCTGCATTGGCATTGACACATGCATCGTTTTACCACCACATACTCCTTCATTTTATCAATTTCTTTTTTCATCACTATAGGCTTCCTTCAAAGGATCAGTTTCAGGCTCTTGCTTTAAAAAAGTTTGAGTGCATGTCTTCTCGCGAATCAGACATGGTAATCTGATCCAGCAATTCATTTGCGTTTTCAACTATATAAAAATAAAAAAATTAACATATCAGATATAGAAGAGGACATGACC